>APFE030754120.1:244373-268282 GCA_000404065.3 Pinus taeda
TACCTTAAGGGTTTGATAATAAAGAAGCATTTCTATCTATTCATATCTTGTTATTCTTGGGTTATTTCTATTATCATAATATTTCCGGGTTAGATCCACAATAAGTGGTATCAGAGCTACAATAAGTGGTATCAAAGCTACAACAAGTAGATCTAACCCAAGAATATTTGATAACAGAAATAACCCAATAAATAACAAGATCAAAATAGATAGAATGCTTCTCTTTATTAATGTCAAACCCTTAAGGTAGGGCAACACCATACATTCACTCCTTAAGGAAGGAGAATACTCCACAAGCCATATGCTTGCTCATACAAGAATACTTCTCTTCATATATCTCCATGTGGAGTCTCTAACCTCTATATAGGCCTCATACATACAATACCATGCATCATTACCCTGGTTTCCTCATACCATCAACTAATACCATGGGCCCCTTACATTATTATTAACTACTTGTGGTCCCTTACCTGGCATGGGTTAACCACCTTATTTATTACTATGGCCCATCCCATTATTACATTATTACCTTGGGTACCTCCCTTGGTACCCCATATTATCCCCCCTAGGTATATAACATTCCACCCCCTAAGCATGTTTCGTCCCCGAAACATGGGAAGAACACAAATAATAAGATCTACTCAAAAGAGTAGTCCACTGATACCATGCACGTGCATCTAGCCATCCAAGAGAAAAGTGAACCCTCGATCTTGCTAGTGCCTCGCTCGCTTGATATGGAAGTTGACCATGGCAGCTCTTCTGTGTTGTGTAGTAGGTGGATCTTTGCTCCTCGTTATCCGTCATACGGGGGTTGTTGTCCTTGTGGCTAATAGGTTGCCATTTTGTTGGTTGTTTTCTTGCGGGGTGATGTGGGTGATGATATGTTAAAGTTTTAAGCCACGATGCCTTTTTCTTTAATTCACCCTGCTGTGGTTCCTGTTGTGGTGTCTTCTTTTCCAATATGACTTCAACCACTGAGCCATCCTCTGATGTATCATCACCTGTAACATTTTCTTCTGCAGCCTCTGTTTGTGTTTGATTGTCGATCATCAAAGGCTCATCATCTGATATGTCACTCTCTTGAACAGCTTCTGCTTCAGCCTCCATGTGCTCTACTTGTGTATGGATGGAAATATCCTGTAATGTAATTTTCTTCTTTTTATACCATAGCTTCAGGAATTTCTTTTATACATTAATATTGATAGTACCCACGAATTCCATCCAAGGATATCCCAAAACAACATCCATATTATCCATCTCTGAAGCATAAAAATCACCATGCAACACATATTTATCTATAGAAATCTTCAAATCCTTGTACACTTGAACATCCTCATTATCAACCTGTATATGTTCAATTTGTTTTGTTGGGACTTGCAATTTTTTTGCCAAATTAACACTGATAAAATTATGTTTACAATTAGGATTGATAGAAAAAATGATCTTCTCTTTCTTAAGCAATCCATGAATCTGTAATAAGGATATACCAGTAGGAATTAACCCCTTATGTGTCTCATTCTCCTTTTTCCTAGCCCGAGACCATTTGTCCAAAAAGACTTTTTCAAATTCGGCATCTGAAATTTTGTTCAACCGGTCGTAGTCAAGTAATAATTTTCATTTTTGAGCCTCACCTTTCATATTAGATAGCATTTGAAACTTCCAAAATGTCCCACATGTTGTCCCATATGTGGACTTGTATCTATGTATGAATTATTCAATAGTAGGACCATCATTTTTTCCTGTAAAAAATTCCTTGGTAGAAGCCATGAAGGTTTGAAAAAATTCACTTACTTGGCTAAAATTTGAAATTGTCACAGTTTAGTTAATATTGCTCAGAATCCCTATTATGACCTATTTTTAGAAATGGAACAATCATTCTGCATCTACCCATGTGATAGAAATCCTGATCTAGGCACTGGAATTCCAGATCTGAGCTGCTACTCTCCCAACGTCACCCAAAATTTCTGAAAAAAGAGCTGATTTTAAATCAACGATATCTCCCTCATCCGGACTCCGATTCAACTGATTTTTTTTTTGAAATTAGGTGTTTTTTCACAAAGATTCCAGATCTACAATTATATTTTGCAGATCGAGTGCTAAGAGGTCTAGATCTACGCCGCAAATTCACTGCCCCGAAAAATTGTCTACAACCTTACTGATTTTTAGATCAGTGATATCTCCTTCATCCGAACTCCGATTCGACTGATTTTTTTTTTTTTTTTTTTTTTTTAACCGGATATTTTTTTATATAGAATCTAGATCTGCAATTAGATTTTGTAGATCTTGCACCAAAATGTACAGATCTGATCTGCAAACTCGCTGCCCCTGAAATCCTGCAAAAATGAAAAAAAAAAATTCTCCACTTTTGTGCCCAAGAAAGTGCTATGATACCACTTGTTGTAGATCTAACCCAAGAATATTTGAAAACAGAAATAACCCAATAAATAAAAAGATCAAAATAGATGGAATGCTTCTCTTTATTAATGTTAAACCCTTAAGGTAGGGCAACACCATACATTCACTCCTTAAGGAAGGAGAATACTCCACAAGCCATATGCTTGCTCATACAAGAATACTCTCTCTCATATCCTTCATGTGAGTTCTAGCCTTTATCAGGTCTCATACATTAATACCGTGCATCTTACCATGGTTTACTCATACCATCACTAATACCATGGGCCCATTACATTATTATTAACTACTTGTGGTCCCTTACATGACATGGGTTAACCACCTTATTTATTACTATGGCCCATCCCATTATTACATTATTACCTTGGGTACCTCCCTTCGTACCCCATATTATCCCCCCTAGGTATATAACAATTAGCATTTCATATTCACTTTCATGGCCTTCGTCCAGTTGAAGATAGTGGGTGCCGTGCAATCTACAACATACTAGAAATTAGATTTGTTGGACTCATGTAATGCTTGAGCCGCAGCTACTTTGTTAATGGTCAAGAGTAACACTTTCAATATTAGATCATTTATGGTCATGATGTCGCTTATTGCTTGTAGATTTCAGACTTCCCGGGAAATGTTCTGCAAGGAGCATGTTCATACTCGCCCCAATGGCCCTGCCTCCATACAATTGGATTGGTTCCCCTCTGTAGGATAGTTCAGTAATGAAGTAAATGTCTAAAGTCTCTAGCTCTAGATCTTGATCATGAATCAAAAATACCTCTCATCCAATGTCCCATAGACTGATCAAGTATTATAGTAGCTCACGTTGAGCTCATACGCCCAATGTAAGAAAGAACTTGAGGAGCCCATAGTTCCTCAATGCATCCAAACAGTTTGGATCTTCCAATGTAATGCATCTATTCTTTCATGCTCGTATTCTTTCCACTCAATCACCATCTATCTTGATGTAATTTTCATGCAAACACCACATATTCAACTTAACATCAGTCCTTGAAGGGGAAAAATCCAATTTGAAGCAATGAAATTGGGCGAAAAATGAATTTTTTTTGGTTCTATGCGTTGGGGCGATTGTTTTTAAAATAGGTGCATTGACTGTCATGAATGCCCATATTAAAACCCCCCAATTAGTGCGGTCCCATGCTTGGATCCTGTGCCGATCGAGGGCGAATTGTTTTGCCAAAAGTCCCTTAAAACCCCAAAAAACACGGTTAAATCATAAAAAAAGGCATCAATACAAAGAGTAGGGCCTCAACTCTTACCTGCAACAAACGATTCATCGATCGGCCTCTTGGATCCATCGTGACCCGCTCCTAAATATTTAGGGCACAAGTGGGTAAAAATGGTTCCAAATGAGGTAAAAGAGGTAAATGGTAAAAAATATTTTACTTTCTCCCTTTTTATAAACTTTTAGCCATGTTTTAGGGTTTTAAAATCATTTTTTCACCATTTTAAATTAGAAACAAATAATACGTTTTCTTCTTGTGCAACAACAGGTGATGGTTTGTTGTTGGTGATGCAAAACTAGAGTTGTATTTAAGCTCTTTTCCCAACTTGTAAAAAACTGAAATGAAAATATTGCCGAGTATTTTCCCTTTTTGACTCGTTAAAGAAAACAAAAATGGGGATTCCACTTTAAGTCCTTTTCCAAATCTCAAAACACGAAAAGATTTCTGAGTACTTGTCGTTTTTACCTCGTAAATGGTTTCAAAACATTGTTTACCATATATACGTTTACCCCTTTTTCAGGTTGGGATAAATTATTTACGCAAAAGGACCTCCTTGGCTGAAATGGTTAAGAGGTTATTTCGAGTATTGTTTTCTACCTTATCGGGCTTGAGAGACATCTTTACAAAAATAGATCTTTTGAATTTTTCTTTTCTGGGTATTTGGGCGAGTATGAACATTTACATCATCTTCTTACATTTGGAAAATGGAAATTTTGACCAGTTGTGTTGGCAACTTGTCACTCTTGAACATGACACTCTTCTTCTTCGTGTCGGGTTGGGATATCACCACTTCATCATTGACCTTCTTGGGTTTGGGCCACCACTTTTTTCCTTTCCATGTGATCTCTACCACGTCATCATGATCTCTAATCCTATGGATCCAAAAGCTTCCAAACTCCAGAGTCAAGTCGCCGATATGTTCAAGATTAAATCCTTCTTTAGTTTACATTCATTCCTGATTCTCTATATCATCCATAATCATTGCATCCCTTGTATTGTGTTTATGATGTGGGATACATCATGGCCCTCCTTCGAAAAGGTCACTTCTTGTCGACTTCAGCCCATTATCTGGGAAGTTGGCCAAGAGACTCCCTTCCAGTACCTTAGGGCTTGCATGCTCTAATGGGAAGTTCTTCACACTTGACGACAAGTCCTCATCATTGGCTTTCGATCGAGTGACTTTACGGGTGTTCAACTTCAGTTCCTTATTCACACTCTATGAATTGTGTTGTTCGTACCTTGAGAGCCATTGTCATTATTGGTGGTTTCTCTCGCGCTTGTTAATAGTTCACGTCATTGATTGGTAATCAAGAAATTTTCTAGCATGTTCGATGTCAACACATCTATTCACATGCTAGAATTTGTACTTTGATTGGGTCGCGTTGGGGCACAAGACCCTGGGATCAGATTACATAAGTCTAGGTTGCAGAGCAATGTGACATAATCATGCTTACGTACATGTCTCTTTCAGATGGATGGATGTGACCATACCATGAGTCTGTTATATGTATCCTTCTCATTATTGGATGGCTGCGACCATACCTTGGGTTTGATATGATCCTTCTTACTGGATGGTTGCGCCCATACCTTAGATCCATTTACATCATCGTCTTCTAAGTGGTTGCATTCATACCATGATTCATGTATCATATATTTCAGTGATGTATATGTATCTATGCTTTCTTGCAGGTTTTTCGACGACAATCTCCTGTTCCATGCATCTACGCATAAAACATTTCACCCCTCACTCTTGTTCAACCTTCATGGGGGCATTTGCTACATAGAAATTTGTCACTATCCCTGTACTCCTCATTCCTCGATCCTGGGGGACCTCTACAATGACCTTCATGTTCTTTCCTATCATCTAGAACATGTCCGTACATCCCTCTTCATTTTCAAAACATTTCCCTCTTACATCATTTCCCAAGAATATTCCTTAACTCAGTTTGCAAGACCGACACTAGCACTCAGTTTCCTCCCTGTGCTGATTTACAGAGTCTAACACTAGGCCTAGCACTGAACAGAACTGGTAAGACATTCATGACCCATTCCAACCTTCTTTTAGCAAGTTTTTAAAAATGGAATCAAAGCTTCTAGGTCTAGATGCTTCGTGAATGGAAGTTTGGTAAATGGTTGAGCAAGATAGAGCTGAGAAAGACTGTTTGGGCTCCTTTCCCCTATTAAAATGGAACAGACCAAAAGGGATAAGGCCTATACCACCATAATAGGATCCATTTCCCCTCTATCAAAGCTATATAAACTCCTCATTTTACAACCTTAGCTAGCTAATGAAAGGGCTGAAATAATCTCACAATCTTGATAGCCATCTTGAGAACCTTAGCTTTCTAGTTTGTGTGTGAAGGGAGAATAAGCTTATAATGTTTGGTTTGGAGCAAAAGGAAAGACACCTTTGTTACAGGTCTATTTGGGCACATCACTCCCGACATTAATATAAGGACAATTAGGGCTCATCAAACCCTCATTTAGTTGTTACATGCCCAAGACAAGTCATCACATTGAATCCTTCCATCCACGAAAGTTTCCTAGCCTAAAACCTTGCTGAAATGCCTCCTTGGGACAAAAGCAGAGCCTTGGTCAGGGGTAACTGTGCTGCAATGTAGGTAACCTGCAACGTCAAGGCTCTGGTTGTATTTCTCTTTGAATTTTATATTAATACAACTAATGGTTTATTTCATATATCGTGTGTAATATTACATTTGATAGCTTAAAACTCCTTGACCTTTTAAGTAGATTGAATTCGATTTTATGCTATCACATTTGTTGTTGTTTATGGCAGCAATTCAAAGGAGATCAAGGAAGTGGAATACTACAAGGAAGTTCCTTCATCTCATCTCTCTACTATATGAAAAGGTTAAACTACTTTCTTTCTGTTGTTCTAAATGTAGCTACCCACTTAGGGAAAATGTGTTTATCTGTAGATACAGATTCCATATAACAAATTGGCGGCCATACTAGGGAACGACTGTCATTCCTGGTAGTTGATCGTCATCATATTACATCCTTGGTCAGGGGACAGTGCACTGTAGTGCACCCTTGTCTTAGAGATAGTGCTCTATAATGCACTATCTCCCACCTAGACCTGTGCAGGTCCGTCTCAAGCTAATAAACCCATCTTTTGCTTGATTTTTCCAAAGTTTCTTCTGATGTTGTTTGCTAAAAGATCAAAGTTTTTTATGCCTTTGAAATCAATTTGCATTTCCACTCCTAGCCCTACTTTGACCTTGATTGTTTAATGTTTCTTAAGTGATTTCTTTATCATTATGAATTCATTGTCAAAGATAGTTTACATCGATTAGTCTTTTCTAAAAAAGAAGTGTCGTAAAGTCTTCATTTATTTGAAAAAGAATTTGATAATTTGTGCATTTAGTTTCCTTTTGTTCATCTAAACTTAAAGGAATGAAAAGAAAAAATTGCATTGTGCATATTGTAGTTTTTGAATGCTTGATAGGAATAGCTAGGGAAATTGCATTAGGTGTGCTCTTTTCTCTTTGTCAAAGATCTGATTGCTCTATCCCTTACTAGCTATAGTTTTCATTGTTAATCGAATGAAATAATGTTTCTCATGTTAGTTTCATTCTAGGAATTGCAAATATACATCACGTGGTGAACCTTGGGTTATCACCAAAACAAGAGTTTACTTTTTTATTTTTCATGGTCTTAGATGAATGTCAAGTCATCTTATGTTTTAGTGGGTAGGTGTTACGTTAGGAGTCTCAAAGGTTTAGTTTTTCTTTTATGTCCAAATAAAGTCTAAGATCCCTTTCCTATATTTCATGAGTCCTACAGCCCTATTAGAAACTCATAGCTTAAGGCAAATTTGACAATTTTTGCAATTAGCCCTGAAACTATGATTTCATAGCGCAGACAGTGTAAATTTGCTATTTTGCACTATGAAAACGCTGCTCTTTTTGTAGCACTTTTCCCAGCTCGCTATGAAAGTGCGGATTTGAAAAAACAATCTTGTCAAAACATCAAACTAGTAAAAACCCATTAGAATCTTCATGATTAGGTGTTAGTTACGAGTCAGTCCATGAGCATGCCACTACTCCAAACTCATCATTTCAAATTTAGGGGTCATTATGAAAGATAATTTCAAAATTCGAAGATGCTGGCTAGTCTCACTGTCTTAGTTTGCATGCAAACCGTTGAAACATAATTGTTTCTGATAATAAACTTTGGGAATCATTCAACAAGGTTTTTATCATCCATCATTCAGGCGAGGCTAATCAATTAAGTGTCAAAAGAAACGGTTTTTTTCATAAGAACTCAGAGGAAAAGACGATAGAGGAGAAGAAACACCACAGGTCTAGCCATTGTTTGAGGAAAGAGCCAGAAAACACTGAGGTCCTGAGCAGAGACAAAGTAGTTGTAGAGGCCTTCAAGAAAGTAGGGTGCTGGAAGTTTTGTATGAAATTGCGGGGAGGGCATACCGAGGTAACCAAGGAGTTTTCACTTCATTTTACTAGTTTAAGAACAAAGGTTAGAATGCTTGATTTGCAAGTTTCTCCAGAGGTTATAGTGTTGGTGACCGAAATTCCTGGGGGGCAAGAGGCCTGGTTCAAAAACTTCATATTCAACATGGAACCATGTAAGGTGTTCCTGAAGTCACAATTTTCAAAAACCAACCTAACCAAGGTAGTTCCAAAAGACCACATCAAGGACATACTCTTTAACATTCAACATTATTTCACTCGTGAAGCAGATATCAAAAGGTTTACTCATATCATTTTAAACTCCTTTTATATTTTACTGGTATGATTTCCCTAGATTTGCCTTCTTATTTAGAAGTATATTTAAGATGGCAGATAAAGTATAGTTAAATTCCCAAGGGTTTGAGACTTCCTTATTTCATCATGGCCTAATTAAATTGATAGTTTTACATGAACTCAAAAGGGTAAAAAGGGTTGGTCTTTGTAATTGTTTGTATGTGACTTTAGATCAAAAAAACAAGGTGAAGGTACTAGCTATGGGGTCAAAGAAACTTCATTAGCAGAAGCTAGTAGGTCTGAAATGACCAGGGAAAAAGGGTATGCTAAATTAAAGCCAAGGAAGCAGGTGAAAGAACAAGCAAGCAAAGCCTCAGCAGTTAAAATCCCAGCAGTCATTCTTGAAATTCCTAAATCTTCCAAGGGAAAGATATTTGAGCTTAAAGGAAAAACACCAGAACAGTAAACCAATAAACTAGTTCAAAGGAGACTTACTAGGAGCCAGATTGCAAAGCAAAAGAGAAAAACAATGATTTGAAGGGAAGGTTCAAGCTTGAAGGGTGACTTAAGTGATATCTTAAGGGCCATTGAAATTACGGAATCCCATTTGGTGCAGGCAGATGTGACAAAAGTTGATCAAAGGAAGTCGAAGAAAATTAAATCCTTCAAGAAACTGGAATTTGAGGATGAGGTTACAACTTTTGTTTTGAAACCCAAAAAACCCTTAACTTGAAAAGCCAAGAAGATGCAGGAGTCCAATGTTGAATTGGAGAGAAGAGAAGAAGCTTTTTTTGTTCAAGAAGAGTTAGAATTACCATCTTCAAGACACGAAGGAGAGAAAAATACAGTTCTTGTCACTCAAACACAAAAAGCCAGTTATGAAGTCATGGAAAAAAGGTTAGAAGTTGCTAACAATGAGATTGCTAAACTAAGAGTGAGAGTAAGAGAACATGTTTCTGAAAAGAAAAACTTCAAAAGGATGAAGGATCTCTAGGAGGCTAAAAGGGTGCCCAAATCAGAAATAGTTAGTAGTGAACAACAATACTTTACCTGGACTATTCCTGGAACCAAAGAAGCCAAATTTGTAAGGAAAATTAATACTCAGCTCAGAGCTACAAACAAGGGATTGAAGAGGAAAATTGAAGATCTATAATACAATTAACCAATATGGAAAAGGGTCTATAACAATGATGAAATAAGGTGTTGAAGAAAGGCAGTGAAGGAGATGTATTAAAACAGTTTTTGGCACACAAAAAGAATTTTGGCATATAAAGGAAGAACAGTTGCAAAGAAGAACATCTATTAAGGGATGTAATTTTGATTTTTGGTTAATATATCAGCCTTCTCAAAAATTTGAAAAAACTCCCAAACCACTGATTTTTGAAGG
This sequence comes from Pinus taeda, assembly GCA_000404065.3. Classification (NCBI taxonomy): domain Eukaryota; kingdom Viridiplantae; phylum Streptophyta; class Pinopsida; order Pinales; family Pinaceae; genus Pinus; species Pinus taeda. Next base: position 254,138 of record APFE030754120.1, read on the forward strand.
CCGTGTTGAAAAATAACACACACAACAGTTTCGAAGCGCCCTACGAAATTGTTGAAGATGATCATTTGGCTCTTATACATGCATTGCGGAGGAAATGCTAGATCTATTCCAAATTTTGAAGTTTCTAGTGGATATAGGATCATGTATGAACTCTCAGATGGTAGGGGTGCAGGTAGCTAAGCTTCAAGGAGTACTTCATGGGTAAAATGAAGGTTGTGCTACGAAAACAGAGTATTTTTGTAAGCACAGTCATGTTTTCATACACATGCTCGAGTTCGCTTTTGCACAGGTGGAACATTATGTTTCAACAGAATTTTAATGCATGACACCTATACACCAGTAGAAGACTGTTTGAAGATAAACACAAAGGGTTAAGGGCCTAAAAAAGAGGAACTTTGTCTCTAAATTTTCAGGGTAGTTAGGGCATAATTTAATAGTTTTTGCAACAACATCATGGTCATCATCAAACTCGAGGACAAGGTTGGAAGCTGATTAAAGAATGTACTAAAGATTCATATAAGGGTGTTGAAGGCATGTTTTAGGAGTTTTACTCCTATTTGTATTAGGACTCTTAAAGACAGCTAGCTATCAAGTTGTAATTAAACAATTTGTTTTGTGATTAGATAGGTGTCTAAATTAGGAATTTGAATTCCTCTAGAGAAGGATCATAGTATCCAAGGATGTAAAACTCTATATTAAGCTTGATAATCGAATTCCTAAGGGTTGGAAATTTCATTAGTAGAGGAAAGATTGTGTTATTGTAAGAAATTTTGTTTTTCATACTTAATACAGAGATTAGTTTGACTACTCAAGATTCACAAAGAGTTTATGTGTTTGACGTTTTTATGGCTTTGTTCAATTACTTATTTGTAGTGGTATAAGCCTGTGTTACTTAGAATTCATTGGAAAATGCTCTAACTTCCTTCACATGCTTGTAAATTGTGTTGATTCACTGTGTCACTATTCTATTCACAAACCTAAACTCTAAGTGCCTTGACTTCTATGTTTTGTTGATCATGTTGTTTTGTTGAAGACTATTTTGACTCCATAGCCCAATAGATATTTGCTAATCATCGTTTCAACGAGTCAACCAATTATACTTGTGTTCATTTTGTTCCTAGAGTTAGCCATCTAATTATTAATCAAAAACCCTAAACCTAGTGAGAGAGCCCTCTCAAGTTGAGGAGGCTAAGCCTCAACCAAAAGATTAGTTTGAAAGAGTTACTCAGAGTCTACTTGATCATTAGCCTGTCAAGGTCAGATTTTGTGATAACACCTTGAAAGGTAAATTCTTAACAAGATCAACTTAAAAGTTATCTTAATTAACCTAATGGAGCATTGTAACTTAACAAATAACATTTAGAGGTCTAGGCTAGAGACGTGTTCCAACGTCGTTAAAGATAGCATCTATCACTAATTGTTTGTGATACATTTCGAGTGTGATACCCCATTCCACCTACGTAATTATATCATAGCTCGTCCACATACTTTCGGGTATATTTGGGAGGACTACATTAGGTTTTTATCCATCCATAGGTAACCGAGTTGGCCGCCTTGTATACTGTGATACACCAAAAACAACATTCAAAAACATTCGAGGAGATTATCTACATGTATGTTAAGTCCTTGGCTCCTCTGAGGTAGTATATTGCAGTTCAACTGATTTGAAAATGGGACTCTTAGGCTTCTAGTCTAACTTACAGAACCTCTCCCACTTCCAAAGCTTTAAATTTTCCCAAGTCTTAATGATTAACCAATGCGGAAATAAGAAATGCTTGAAAATATGGGTGTGTGCTTATATTTGTTTTCAGCTGGTTATTTGCTTTAGAATCTATCATTTGTGCTGATATGGGAAGGTACTTAAACTAATATATAAATGCATATAATAGTAATTAAAGCAACAGTAAAAACAAACACATAAGACAACAATATAATATGGAGTTCACCCTGATATCTTGGGCTACATCTCCTTGAGCTCTAATCAACTTGATTAGGCTCTCTGCGATTATGGCTTCAATTATTTTACAAGTGCTACACTTAACTCCAATGTTTTATATAGGAACATTGGGCTCAGAACACCATCTTATCCCTTAGCTCTTGGAGCTCTTCAGCTTTCTAGCTCTGACTCTGGCTCTAGCTCTTGCTCTAGCTGTGGCTCTAACTCTAGCTCTAGCTCTGTGGCTTGGGATCTGGTTTTGGCTCTCAGCTCTCGTTATGGCTCGAGCTGTGGCTCTGACTCTAGCTCTGGCTTTGTGGCTCGGGCTTTGGTTCTAGCTCTCAGCTCTGGCTGTGGCTCTGACTCTAGCTCTGGCTCTGTGGCTTGGGCTTTGGTTCTGGCTCTCAGCTTTAGCTTCTAGTGCTCACTTTGGCTCTTGGCTCTGGCTGTGGCTCGCGGCTCTCTACTCTAGCTTTTCTAAGATCTTTTGCTTGGACTTTACATGCCTTTGTGAGTTGCTCAACCTCCAAGCAAATCCAAAAATAATATGCTGTTGTCAATTGAGCTCTCTAGCTTTCACTTGACCTCTGAGTGACTCCCCAGACTCTCTACGCATTCAACGTTTTTTTTCTCGCTGTTCACCCTCCAACCTCTGGTGGCTTTGCTTATTACAATGAGCTCGACTCTGGTTTTTTTCCGCTTCTAGGACCGCTCTACTACTTCTTAGGACACTCTCTTTTTCTCCCCTTTTACTCTCTATTTGTTCATGGCTTAATGCCAATCTGTATCATGATTGTTCGCTTCCTCTCCCGGCTCTTCGGATCGCCTGCCTCTATCCACTGGAATTCCCTACTCTACGTCATCTTCACTGTAATGATTCACAAAGAGGTGGCCACTTGTCTCCTCACGAGTTGAGCTAGCTCTTCCTCAAGCGGTTCGTTACTTTGATTACTCTGTGAAATGATGCATCTGCCAACTCAGCAGTCCAATTGGACTTCAACCTTTATGTGCCAAAGCTTATTTTCTCCATCGAATCTAGTTTCCCATCAGGCGCAATCTCCGCCATTAGATCTGGGGCCTCTAGATCCGATGGTTATCACTCTTATCATGTGGTTGACTTGCTAGGATGTTAGCTCGTGATGAGAGTAGTTTTCTCTCTCATCTGTTGGACACACGTCAATCAATGTATGGAATCGTTGGGTCCTCTGACAAACCCACTTATTGCCAAAACACCTCCAATATTCCGTCGGTTTTGGAGTGTGGGACACACTGTCTATTTTCAGCGCTTTTCCTACAAATCTCTAGCTTCCCTTGTGACTAAGCACTTAGGGATTTACCATTTCGAGGGGTTTTTCGCTAATCGCGCATCAGAAACAGCCTCCATTTTCTAGACTGAACCTCCTAACTACCATTTTTGTGCCATGCACAGTCCCCATGGGCCAATGGTCAATGCATTTTGACTAAAAGTCCTCATTGCTCTGTTTTCACTGCAAATTGACATTATTCAAAGGTTATTTCTGATAGGCTTTGACACCCATAAGACTTTAAACTCTGGTATGAATTTTTTTACAGAGTTCGGATAGCATTAAGAGAGTTTAAGGATCTAGATTTGGATCACGCCTTCCCACTAAAAGAACTTTTGGTCCACCAAAATATTGATATACTGATCTGAGCAGTAAATGAGAGTAACAACACCCTCTTTTTTTTAGCCTCCCTACACTTTCCTTTGCATAGTGCCTCTAAGCCAAAATCTTTAACCACTTCCCTTCTTAGATAGGTTGGTTGTTTTGGGAAGAACTATTTTCCTCCTTGACTTCATGCATAACTTCTGCTACGAAGTTTACAAAAGGTAGTTTGAACTTCTTTGCCTTGATCCTTGATCCAAGGTGGCTCAAACAAATGTGAAGTACATCTGCTCCACAAAACTTTCATTTGTACCTATTTGAAACGTTGCCAACAACAACTGTTAACAACAGTAGGAATACAGACAACAACTACATGGACTAACTCCTGCTTCAACAAAGAAACAAATTTCACATCTTGTGAACTCTTCCATGTCTTATATCTACATACAAATGATTGACTAGATAACAAGCCAATAAAATATGCCTTTACAACAAAGGACCCTTCAAGTCAAGCATGTAGGAAAAAGACCTTTAGGACTCTTTTCCAAAATATGAAACACTTCATCCTTGTCTCTTTTTTAGAAACCATGTTAACTTCTCCCAAACCAGCATCACATGCATCTCATGCTCAAGCATGCATTCCATCTTTCAACTTTCGCTTAAGTACACTATACTTCCAAAGCTGAAATGAACATACTGTTACAGCAATAAAGTGAGTTTCCTAAAATTATTTCTATTTACCATTTGGTAAGATCCTGCAACTTGCATTTATTCCATAAAGAAATGCCAATAGATGCATCACTAGACATGCAACCTTAATTGGATAAGAATTCTAATCATTTCTTACTAATCCATTTCAAAGGTCCCTCCTTTGTTTTCACATCATCATCAATATGTGAGTCATCATGAACCACATCAATCATGGAATCTTTATTTCCATCACTGCCATTTTATTTTCCACCTTCTCCTTCAGCTTTGTTGGAAGCAATGCTAGATTCAAAGTCCAACACCTTTCAGCAAGATGCCCTTGCTTATGGCAGTAAGTGCAACACACATGCATCCTTTTGACAGCATGATTTGCCTTGTCCTGTGGACCTTTGGTTGCTTGCTTCTTTTCCTTCAAAAGTTTCTTGTATGTGGCCATCCTCTTCCAACATCTAGAAACATAATGGTTATCCAAACCACAAAAGGAACATGCAATTCTTTTTCCATGCTTTATAAAATCAAAAGGAATGGTTTTAGAACCAGATTTATACCTGCCTCTTTCACCTTTATTGCCTTCATGAGGAGGTGAAGCAAATGAAGAAGTGGCTCCCTTTGGAACACCATCACTTTCTTCAAGGCTATCAGAGTTTCCATAACTCTCTGGCTAAGTGTGTGCTTCTGAACACCTGCATCATGCAAATTATGTCTCGATCTATTGCATCCCTCTTGAATACAATCCTCACACTTCTAAGGTAAAGGACTTGCAATGAAACTCATTTTTGGAACTGTTTCAATGGCCTTCATGGAAACTTTGATATTCTTTCCATAAGACTATCCATAGCCAAGACCCAAATACTTAGGCCTTTCCTCAACCATTATTGGCTCAACAATACCTTGAGCACGTTTGCCCAATCCTTTTCCTTCATAGCCCATCTTAGACATTAGCTTGGAACCTATGCCTCTGGTATGTTTTTCAAAAGAACCAATATAAGTATTCTTAGAAGAATTTGAAGACAAATAGGAAAGGTTTACCTCTTCTTCAAGCTGATACTTGGCCAAGGCTTCTTTTGCAACAAAGAATTGTGACTCCAATTCATGCATCCTTTTCAGGTTCATACTTGCAATATGAAGTTGCCTCTCCATTTCCTACAATTTGCCAAAAATCATCTGCTTCTCTTCCTCCATGGAATTCAGCTACTCTCTAAGTATGTTGCTCTTCCTTCCATCCTCATACATTTCTCTCACCATATCCATCATGGTGGACAAGTCTTGCTTCATGTCTCCATTAAAGGAACTTCAGGAGCAAGAAGAATTTAAGGACTCACTTGTAGAAGTTGTCATTATACCAATGAAAAAAAGAACTTCAAACAAGATTATTAAAGAGCTTATCTAGTAACCACTTGCAATAACCTTTTGTGCTTCAAGGATTTCCCTGAGGTCATTTGGGATAGAGGAATGCCTTCAGCTCCTCTTCCTTCTTGTCCTTCTTGGACTGAGCTATCAATAGCTTTCCCTTCACCTTTGCAAACTCAAGCAATAGTCAGTTTGCAACCAAGCATACAATCAATGAGACAATCAATCCTTGACTGTCAAAACACCTGTCAATCAAGCATTCTGTTACAACCTTCTTTTAAGGTGGGGTTAATCAATCTTAACCTCTGATACCACCTGATTTGAAAATGGGGCTCTTAGGCTCCTGGTTTGACTTACAGAACCTCTCCCACTTCCAAAGCTTTAAATTTTCCCAAGTCTTAATGATTAACCAATGTGGAAATAAGAAATGCTTGAAAATATGGGTGTGTGCTTATATTTGTTTTTAGCTGGTTATTTTCTTTAGAATCTGTCATTTGTGCTGATATGGGAAGGTACTTAAACTGATATAAAAATGCATATAACAGTAATTAAAGTAGTAGTAAAAACAAACACATAAGACAACAAGATAATATGGAGTTCACCCTGATATCTTGGGCTACGTGTTATAGACATATTTGGGCACTTCAACCCCAAACTTATATGTCGATAAACTAGGGCTCTTCAACCCCTAAAAGTGTTGTTTTATACCCTAAAAGAACATGGTCATCTGATTACATCATTCCCAAGAAGTTCCACTTGAAAAACATTCAGAAATGGCCTAAACTGAACCATACTGACTACTCCACTGGCAAGGTGTGATGCATACTGAGTATTACATTGGCCAAGTGAGATGCATACTATTTGGGCTTTCTATAGGGTGTGATGGGCAAGGATAGACAAATGCCCAAGACAATTTGCTAGGTGGTTGCTCATGGAATCTTCTAGAAACTTCTCCTATGATACTTGCCTCTCTGAATTCACCTAGGGATGAGTAAGAGATCTAAGAAATCTCCAAGTGGAACCAATTGTAACAAGTGGAATGACACTAATCAAAACCCTAGAGATGACTCACACCCTTGCACACATCTATAAATGGATCCCTCGTCTAAGATATCTAGAGGCTGGAATATTGTGAATTGCAAGGAAGTGCTGATAGTTTGTATTTGAAGAAAAGAGCATTGTATTATTGGTGTGATCTTGCTATTTCTTGAGGTGAAAAGGGATTGATGCTGGGAGGATGATGCTGGATCAGACAACTGGGTTGTAATTCTCCCTTCTATTTAATAAATTTCTTCAATTTTTCTTCCATATGATTATGCAATTGTGAATGTTATCATTTGTGAATGCTATTGTATGTTCATTATATATCTGATTCTGTAGTGTTCATGTTATAATAGATCAAGATGCTTTGATGGTTCTTTGTTACTGTGTTTCTACAGGTAATCTCCAAGCAGGATAAGTATGGAGAGGAGTTGCAAGCTCTATTAAGGGGGAGAGAGATCAAGCAAGGGATTAAGAAGAAGCTCCAATTTGGTCCCCTCATCTTTCTCTTATCTATTGTGCATAGAAGAAATCGTTGAATTACTTTAAACTGTTGTTTCTAGGGTAGCTTTCAAACCTAGAGGGCTAGTCGATCGAAAAAATAGTAGTTTTCCTAGAAACAAATTGGTGAATCCGCTAGGGATTGAATAGATGTTTGTTTGTTGTTATTTCTTATTTTATAAACTATAGACAGAGCCTGAAGTCATCTAGGTAGCCTTCGAACTACTCTTGCTTTGCAATTTCATAATAAATGAATGCTACTTCAGTCAATCTCTGGTTTAGTTTATGAATTAAACATTTGACTTACAAGCATTCTAGATGCCCCTTTGGTAGCTCAGTAACCTATCAAGACTTGCCTCTGTACTTTTCTCTTTACTGTCCATCATAGCTCAGCTTAACTCACTGAAAACAGTTGCACATCTGAGCCAAAACCCACTTCAGTTGCACTCCCTGACCCATCGCACTATTTGCCACTATAAACCAACATGCATCGCACCTCTCGAGTGTGTAAAGTGTGATGTATACCTGTTTTTGTGAAGCTCAGGTGCGATGACTAACTGAACCTATTTCCATTCTAGAAATTTGGGGTTTTTTCCCTTGTTTTCAGTCTTGTTTAGTTGTTTTGCTGCTCATGAACAATACTTCATTACTAAAACCTCCTTGCATCACATAGATCAGCCTCCAATTGGTTAGGATTAGTAAATGTTTTTATGTATTTGTCCATGATTTACAATCCTTTGTTGAAAAGTTGCTTAAATTGATCTATCACTTTGGTACAAAAAGTGTCGTAATTGTCATTTTGTGTCAAAAAGAGAAGTGTTGTGGATTCTTCCTTCCCTGGATAGTTGATTGAACTTTTTCATCATGTATTTGGTTTGATTTGTTTTTATTCGAAGTGTCAAAAGCATTTTTTATTCAAAATTGAAAAGTGTCCTTTAGCCTTCCTTTCTCTTTTGAAAAAGAAATTGTCAAAAATGTCACTTTGAGTGAAATATTTCAGATCTTTGCTACATTCAGTTTTCCTTTTTGGCATTTTTCACATTAAGCAGAACGAAAAAAAATACATGCATTTGCATTTGCATTTAGTTTGTGTGTGAAAAATGATTTAGGAAAATGCACTAGTGTGTGCTCTTTGCTCTTTGTTTGAAAGAATTGTAATCTTCTTTCCCTAGTAGCTAGGATTTTCATTGCTCAAAATAAACAAAAATTGTTTATCATTGTAGATTGCATTTTAGGAATTTCAAATCAACATCACGTGGTGAATCATTGAAAGGAAAACTTTAAACAAGATCAACTCTAAAATAAATTTCGATGAACCTAACAATGCTTTGGAAATTAACACAACACATCTAGATGTTTCTAAGGCTAGAGACGTGTTTCGGCATCGTAAAAACTAGTAACTATCGGTCTCATCGAAGGTTGGGTGATTCCTCCTCCTTGATACGACAAGTGCTAGAACGGACTTGTGCTCCCTATACCATCGTGTATATATTGGGAGACAACAATAGGCTTATATCCTTTATCCATAGGAAGCCGAGTCTACTGCCTTATTGATCGCAATGCACTGAACACAACATTCGGGAAGATTGACTACCGTACATAAGTCCTTGGTAATTTCTCTTTAATTTATCACCAAGGTGTATTTTGCAGTTTTGTGATTGGTTTGGTAATCCCTCTATCTAGATTTTCCAAAGTAGTCACTTTCACTCCTTTTCGACTCTTTAAAAGAAAAGGTCCATCTGAGCACTTGTCACTTCAGGCTCATTAAAAATCGAAGGGGACTAGAGTCATCTTTAGCTTTTTCTCGACTCTTAAAAACTGAAAAAGCAAAGTTGTGTCAAAGCGTCTTCAAAATTAATTGAATTCGAAATAACATCCCTGTTCCTTAGTTGATCTTAGGTTGAGATATATGGAGACAAATCCGGGATCCACCAATCAAAGGATCCCTTTTGAGGGGAATCCTAGTCCTTTTTCTTCTTGGCGAAATATTGGTGCTCCATATATGGCCACACTGTCGCTTTCAGGAATTACCATTGGCCTGCCAGTATGGCTATTCTCAACCTTTGTGGTTCCAAATACCGTGATTCCTCCACAATCGAATCAACATCTAGTTGATACTGAAGTTGACCCTTCGCCTTCTTCTTCATTTGTTTCTCCCTCCCCTTATTCCTCTTCACTTGGTGAAAGTAGTGATGCTAGTAACCAAGTGGCTAAGAAGAAGAAAAAGGGGAAGGAAAATAAGAAGAAGCCAATTCAGCAAGGGGGCAACCAAGCAACCATTGCTTTGAATGCATCATCTGATGAAAATCCGCACATTAGACTTTCCAAAGCCAAATTTCCATGTGTAATTTGTGTGGGTGACCACTCTTCTTGAGACTATCCTTGTTTTCCTCGGATCTTGAGAGAATGGTCTCCCCGTTTGCAGCATCCTGTGTCATCAACTTCTGAAGATCATGTTGATAACACACCTTCAACTAGTGATAAAAAAGTTTATGGACAGACGAGAAAGAATAGGTTTCCATGTAGGTTATGTGAAGGGAACCATACCCTTCACCTTTGTCCTTTTTTGGATGAATCCAAAAGAGTATTGGATAACTGTCCTACTTCACCACAGCTACTTCCATCTGGCTATAGGAAACTCTCCCCAAGTCCTTTACTAGTTGAAAAACCCACTGACTTAAATCAATTGTCTGTTGAAACCACTCTCTCTGAAAGTGAATCTTATGAGTTTATACCTGACCAAAATAAATAGGTTGAGGCTGTAGTTCACCCAGTTTTACCTTCATAAAATTGTACCCTTGCCAAAGAGAATAAATGATACCATTCAAATTCTTTTTATTACTTCAGATTCTGACGAAATTGGGGGAAATCCACCTATTCCTTCACAACAGGAGGAAAATCCCCCAGTTATCGTAACTCAAGGAGTTAATTCACCCATTTATCTGGTACCACCTCCAAGTAGTCTAGTCACTTCCTATGATTGGAATCGACTAGCAAGATCCCACCTTCCTTCTCATGTACCTTTTTGGATCATAGTACAAGTTTACAAAATGATCGTGTCTGGCACTATCATAGATGAGGGTGCATCAGTGAGTATCCTTTCCTCAACTACCTGGAAAGTGCTTGGTTCGCCATCGCTTATGCCTGTTACACAAAATCTGTTAGGCTTTAACAAAGGAACCAATCAACTGTTAGGGATCCTTCCTATGTTACTGATCACTTTAGGAAGGAAAACCGTTCATCTAAACGTGATGGTAGTCCCAAGACCGGTAGATTACAATCTACTCCTTGGACGTGACTATGTTTATAACATGGAAGCTATTGTTTCGACACTCTTTCGAGTGATGTGTTTCCCACATGAAGGCAAAATTGTCACCATTGACCAGCTTTCATTTCCCGGTCCAAGCATAGCTCCAAGTCAATCATCATTCCTAAATGGTCCTTTTACATCAGCGGTATCTCTTGAAACTTCATTCCATCCACCTAATTGCCATGAGTAGTCTGGTGAATGTAACAGAGCTTAGGGGGTGTGCACCCTTGTCTATTCTACGGATGAACCTAGTTGAAAAGATAAGTTTCCCTGTAGGTTATGTGATTGGTCTAACACACCATTCACCTTTTTTTATTCTGCGGGCGAAGCCAAGGAGGTGTTTTGTCTTCTGGACGAAACCATCCTACCTAACCTCAGTAGTTTCCATATGGTTACAGGAGACTCTCCTTTTCATCATGTTGGGGGCATGCAAACATTTTTTTTGTTTTTTATTTTCAATTTTTAGTTTTGTCATTTCTTGCTTTTTAGTTGTGTCTTTTCTAGCTTTTTAGTTTTGTCGTTTCTAGCTTACGTAAAAAATGAAACTAAAAACCGAGCATAGTTCCCCCATGGTTCAAGCTCGTTAAAAAATGAACCCACCATTAGTATATAACCTTTGTGATTTCCATTCCATCAGCCCTTTGAGCATTGGTTGTGTACCATTCATCACCTCCATATCTTGGCCGATCATATGCTTCCACTTGGTTGTTTACCCTTTTTGAGGAACAATTGCGACGAGTGGTATTATTAGCCAACATCTTTACAGAAACCACCATGTTTTGTGAAGTTCCAAGCTTACTTAGAACCAGTTTCTACCCTAGACACCACTCGTTTCTCAAAATCGAGTCTCCGTTAAACCATTTTCAGACTCGTTAAATATGAAAAGATTGTCGAGCACCGGCCTTTCCAGCTCGTTAAAGTGATTGGAAATGTCATCCCTCCAGTATATTTTAATATACTTTGGACCTGAGGGATTAGCTCACGAAAAAGTTCGAGCGCTTGTCTTTTTCGGCTTGTTAAAGTGATTGAAAAAGTAATCCCTTTTGTATTATTTTATCCTTTTTCAGACTTAAGGGATTATTCTACGAAAAAGAACTTTTGGAGTTTTCTTTTCATCCCTTTTTAAACTCTCTAAAAATGAAAAGGACCGAGTTATCCTTGTCATTAAACTCGTTAAAACAATAGCAACAAACTTGTCCATTCTATACAAGACTGAGTTTCACTGTCGCTAGACTCGTTAAAACATAATGACAGGTTTGCTTAAAGGGAAAATTATAGAACAAGCATATGTTATCCTCCTCAAGCTTGACCAAAATAAAGAGGTACTAGTCAAAAATTACTAGGGAAAAAAGGAAGAAACTTGAAGAAATTTATGGTAGTAGGTCGCTCTTGAACATGACACTTTCACTCCATCACCATTATTGAGTCGGGTTGGGTTATTCCATTCACAGGTCGTCTCACCATTGGTCTTTTACACCATCCATATTTTGGGGTTAACGCTACCAATCAATCTCAGTGTCACCGACATGTTCAAGAGAAGTCATTCAGTTGAGAAACCATATTCCAGTTAATGCCTCATCCATTGCAATACCTCCAACCTTCATTTTTACATGACCGTCATTCCTGAACCTTGTGTTGTCAGATCGTTTTCACCTCCATAAATCATTTTCTTCGTTTCATGTCATAGATGTGGGATGCATCAAGGCCCTCCTACGACAAGTCACTTCTTGTTGACATCAGCTCATTATCCAAGAAGTTGACTTAGAAACACCCCTTTCAGTGCTTTGAAGCTTGCATGCCTCAACGGTAAGTTTCTCACTTTTGGCGACAGGTTGACATCAATGGCCTTCCACCGAAAGATTTTGCATGGTGTTTGACATCGAATCATATATTCACACAATGTGAATTGTACTGTATTACCTTGAGGGTCATTATCATTATTGGTGATTCCTCTTGCGCTTGTTAATAGCTCACATTATTGGCTAGTAATTAGGCGATGTCTCTCCATGTTTGACTTCAGAACATCTCTTCACATGGATTGACTTGTACATCGAGCGAAGATTGAACAAGTTTGAAGACCCTGGATCTAGTTTCATCCATCCAGACTGTGATATATTCAGGGATATAAATCATCAAATGTACAAAGGCACTGCACAAATGGTCATCCGAACCAAGGATGATGACTCTACATCTGAAGAATCACCAGTCTACATCTACAGACGACCATCTGATCTATGTACATGAAATGAATTTATAAAGCTAAGCATGGGAATGCCCACCTCAGCTAGATCATGAAAATTATATTATGATGATGTATTGTATTGTAACTTATGCAGGTCACCTCCTAGTTCGAAATCTCGAATCCTCATGATAAATCATTTCACCCAACATCAATATTTACGACTTCATGCTTTAGGGGGTAGCTATTATAGACATATTTGGGCACTTCAACCCAAAACTTATATGTTGATAAAGTAGGGCTCTTCAACTGCTAAAATAGTTGTTTTATACCCTAAAAGAACATGGTCATCTGATTACATCATTCCCCAGAAGTTCCACCTAAAAAATCATCTAGAAATGGCCTAAACTGAACTATACTGACTGCTCCACTAGCAAGGTGCAATGCATACTGAGTATTACACTGGCCAGGGTGCAATGCATAGAAAACTTTAGGGGCGTATGTTCACCCTTTGGTGAAATTAAGGGGTTTTAAATTTTTAGTGTGCAAATATTTTGTATCATAGTACATTTTTACAAATCACCTCAAATAGCGCACCTTACTTTAAGGGAGAGGGTAAAAAAGATAAATTTAGCCCTTGAAATTAGGAGTTACAACCTTCCATTTGCCCATTTTCAAGAATAGGTTTTATTTAAGTGAATCTATTCGTCCATTTTCAAGAATAGGTTTTATTTAAGTGAATCTTATGGGCCAAATACCATATTTATAAATGAGGTATGCTAAATTAATAAAAATATAAATAAATTAGAAGTATGGTAAATAAATAAAACCTTTTTTCATATTTACTCCATAAGTCACCTTATATACATGCAAGGGTGTAAACAAATAAAAATATAAGTAAAGTGGAGGTGTGGTAAATAAATAAAAATATAAATAAAGTAGACATATGGTAAATAAATAAAACCCCTTTTTATATTTAGTCCATAACCCTCGTTCTATTTATCAAGGCTCAAGAAAGAGGTTTTATTTAAGTGAATCCTATGGGCCAAATACCATATTTGTAAAAGAGGTATGGTAAATTAATAAAAATATAAATAAACAAGAGGTATAGTAAACAAATAAAACATTTTTTTATATTTACTCCATAAGTCACCTTATATTTAAGAACACTCAAAAAATGCGTTATATTTAGGTAAAACCTATGGCCAAAATACTATGGGACAAATACCATGGACTAGATTGTTATTAATACCATGCAAAAAAGCATCATTAACCCTAATATTAGTATTAATAAAAATAAAAATGGCACATGGTATTGACCCATGGTATTCAGCAAAATGGCACATGGTATTGACCCATGGTATTCACCTGGAATGTGGCCTATTTAAATGGGGGAATTAAACCAGCATAGATCCATCTTTACTCAGGATCTACTAACCCCCGAGAGGTATCAAATATCGATATGCAAACTAGCATAAAGTGAAAAAATATTTGA
>APFE030754120.1:268881-387947 GCA_000404065.3 Pinus taeda
AGGGATGAGTAAGAGATCCAAGAAATCTCCAAGTGGAACCAATTGTAACAAGTGGAATGACACTAATCAAAACCTCAGAGATGACTCACACCCTTGCACACATCTATAAATGGATCACTCATCTAAGAGATCTAGAGGTTGGAATATTGTGAATTGCAAGGAAGTGCTGATAGTTTTATTTGAAGAAAAGAGCATTGTATTGTTGGTGTGATCTTGCTATTTCATGAGGTGAAGAGGGATTGATGCTAGATTAGACGACTGGGTTGTAATTCTCCCCTCTATTTAATAAATCTCTTCAAGTTTTCTTCCATATGATTGTGCAATTGTGGATGTTATCATTTGTGAATGCTATTGTATGTTCATTATATATCTGATTCTGTAGTGTTTATGTCATAATAGATCAATATGCTTTGATGGTTCTTTGTTACTGTGTTTCTATAGGTACTCTCCAAGAGGGATAAGTACAGAGAGGAGTTGCAAGCTCTATCAAGGGGGAGACAGATCAAGAAAGGGATTAAGTGGAAGCTCCAGGTTGTCCCCTCATCTTTCTTTTATCTATTTTGCATAGAAGAAATCATTGAATTTTTTTAAACTGTTGTTTCTAGGGTAGCTACCAAACCTAGAGGGCTAGTCGATCGAAAAGAAATTAGTTTTCCCAGAAACACTACATCTCCTTGAGCTTTAATCAAATCGATTAGGCTCTCTAGGATTATGGCTTTAATTCTTTTACAAGTGCTACACTTAACTCCAATGTTTTATATAGGAACATTGGGCTGAGAACACCATCTTATCCCTTGGCTCTTGAAGCTCTTCATCATTCTAGCTCTAGCTCTGGATCTTGCGCTGGATGTAGCTTTGACTCTAGCTTTAGCTCTGTGGCTCAGGCTCTGGTTCTGGCTCTCAACTTTGGTTGTGGCTGTGGCTGTAGCTCTGACTCTAGCTCTGGCCCTTGGCTTTGGCTTTGGCTCTTGCTCTGGCTGTGGCTCTAACTCTATCTCTAGATCTGTGGCTTAGGCTTTGGTTCTGGCTCTCAGCTCTGGCTATGGCTTTAGTTGTGGCTGTGGCTGTGGCTGTGGCTCTATGGCTTGGGCATTGTTTTTGGCTCTCAGCTTTGGCTTCTGGTGCTCGCTTTGGCTGTGGCTCGTGTCTCTCTGCTCTGGCTTTTCTAAGCTCTTTCACTCAGCCTTTACATGCCTTTGTGAGTCGCTCGACATCCAAGAAACTACTGTCAATTGAGCTCTCTGGCTTTTCACTTTACCTTTAAGTTACTCCCCAAACTCCCTACGCATTCAATGTTTTTTTCTCATTATTCGCCCTCCAACCTCTGGTGGCTTTGTCTATTACAATGAGCTCGGCTCTAGTTTTGTTTTTACTTCCAAGTCTGCTCTACTACTTCTTAGGTTGCTCTCTTTTTCTCCCCTTTTGCTCTCTGCCTGTTTGTGGCTTAACGCCAATCCGTCTCATGACTATTCGCTTCCTCTCCCAGCGCTTCAGATTGCTTGCCTCTGTCCGCTGGAATTCCCTGCTCTGTGTCATCATCACTGTAACACTTCACAGAGAGGTGGCCACTTGTCTCCTCACGAGCTAAGTTAGCTCTTCCTCAAGCGGTTCATTACTTCAGTTACTCTGTGAAATGACTCATTTGTCAACTTAGCGGTCCAATCGAACTTCAACCTTTATGTGTCGAAGTTTATTTTCTCTGTCGAATCTGGTTTCCCATCAGGCGCAATCTCTGCCGTTAGATCTGGGCCCTCTAGATCCAATGGTTATTGCTCTTATCGCGTGGTTTACTTACTCGGATGTTAGCCTACGATGAGAGCAGTTTTCTCTATCATCCACCGGACACATGTCAATCAACGTATGGAATCACTGGGTCCTTTGACAAACCAGCTTATCACTGAAACACCTCCGATATTCCACCAGTTTTGGAGCACGGGACCCACCGTCTGTTTTCATTGCTTTTCCCATGGTTCTCTGGCTTCCCTTCTGACTGAGTGCTCGGGGCTTTACCTTTTCAAGGGGTTTTGCCCTAACTGAGCCTCCTAACTGCCATTTTTGCACCATGCATAATCCCCATGGGCCAATGGTCAATGTGCTTTGACTGAAGGTCCTCGTTGCTCTATGATGGCTGCAAATTGTCATTGTTTAGAGGTTATTTCTAATAGGCTTTGACATCCATAAGACTTTAAACTTTGGTATGGGTTTTTTTACAGAGTTCGGGTAGCTTTAAGAGAGTTTAAGGATCCAGATTCGGATCATCATAATTACTTGGTAATCCTTTTGCCTAGATTATCCCTCTTTTGTTTTTTTATGTTATTTTGATTAAAATAAAATTAATTTACCACAGATAACATCCTCCACATCACTCCTTAGTTGACGTTAGCTAACCTTAGGTTGAGACATATGGCAACAACTCCGGAGTCCACCGATCAAGGAATTCCTTTTGATGGGAATCCTAGTCCTTTTCCTCCTTTTGGAAATATTAGTGCTCCTTATATCGCTACATTATCCCTTCTAGGACTTACCATTTCCTTTCCAGTATGGCTATTCGCAACCTCAGCCCCGCAACTGAATATTCCTACAACTGGACAAAATCAACCTCTATTTGATCCTAAACTTGACTCTTTACCTTCTTCATCGTTTTTTTCTTGCTCCCCTTCTTCCTATTCACCTGGTAAAATTATTGACACTAGTAACCAGGTAGATAAGAAGAAGAAGAAAGGGAAGAAGAAGAAGAAGAAAAAGAAGAAAATTTATCAAGGGGGCAACCAAGAAACCATTGCTTCGAATGCAACTTCTGACGAGAAACCTTCTAATAAGCCTAAAAAATTTCAATATCCTTGCAAACTTTGTACAAGAGACCATCTTCTTCGAAATTTCTCTGGTATTCCTCAGATCTTAGAAGAATGGTCTTCTCATTCATATCACCCTATGTCATCCACTTCCGGAGATCATGCTAGTGACACACCATCAATTAGTGGTAGTAAAGTTCATGGAAAGAAGGGTAATGCTAAGTTTCCATGTAGGTTATGTGAAGGGAATCACCCCATTCACCTTTGTCCCTATCTATATGAAGCCCAAAAAGTGTTAGATAACCGTATTACTTCTCTGCAATGACTTCTATCTGGTTACAGGAGACTCTCCCTTAATCCTTCACTAGTTGCTAAAGTGACTGACCCAAATCAACCATTGGTAAAACCCACTCCCTCTGAATGTGAATCCTATGAGTCTATACCTGACTAATCACAAGTTGATTAAACAGTTGACCCAATTTCACCTTCAATTAATCGTACCTTTCCCGTAGAGAATAAGTATGATACCACTTAGGTTCTTTTTGTTTTTTCAAATTCCAATGAGCTTGGAGGCAAGCCTCTTGTTCCATCAAGATAGGAGGAAAATCCCCCCATTCTCGTAACTCAAGGGGGTAATTCTCTCGTTCTTATAGTACCCCCTCCAAGTAGTCTGGTCACTTCCTTTGATTGGAATCAACTGGCAGGATGCCATCTTCCTTCTTATGTGCCTTTCCAAATCATAGTATAGATTTATAATATGATTATATATGGCACTATTATAGATGAAGGCGCATATGTGAGTATCCTTTACACCACTACTTGGTAGGTGCTCGGTTCGTCGCCACTTGTGCTTATTACTGAGAATCTGTTGGCTTTTAACAAAGGAACCAGTCAACCATTAGGGATCCTTCCTCAATTTCCTATTACTTTGGGGGGACAAATTATTTATCTCAATGTGATGGTAGTCCCAGGCCTTTAGATTACAATTTACTTCTTGGGCATGACTATGTCTATGACATGGGAGCTATTGTTTCAACACTCCTTTAAGTGATGTGTTTCTTGCATGAAGGAAAAATTGTCACCGTTGACCAACTTTCATTTCCAGGTCCAAATATGGCTTCCAGTCAACCATCTTCCCTAAATGGTCCTTTTGTCCCAATGGTATCTTCCCTGCCACAAGTAAATTATGTGGCAATCCATTCCATGCCTACATCAACTAATGATCAATTTCATGATGTTGTGCATTATGTACTTTGGGCATTGGAATCATATATCTCTAATAGATTCCTTGCTATGTATCCCTTCCAAAGCATTGTTCTCCCATCTAATGAGAACCTCTTGGAAGTCATGACCTCTTATGGGTTGTGACCAAGGAATCATGAGGATAGTTCTTGGTCTTGTGTCAACCTTGTTAAAAATGAAACAAATGGTATGAGCATAGTTCCTGGTCTTGTGTCAAGCTCATTAAAAAATGAAACAAGTAATATGAGCATAGTTCCTTGTCTTGTGTCAAGTTCATTAAAAAATGAAACAACAAATATGAGGATAGTTCTTTTATTGTGTCGACCTCATTAAAAAATGAAACAGGTCCCAGAGCATAGTTCCTTGTCTTGTTGTTATAGACATATTTGGGCACTGTGACCCGAATCACATATTTCCATAAACCAAGGGCTTCTAAACCCCTAAAAGTGTTGTTTCATACCCTAAAGGAACAAGGTCAACTGATTACATCATTTACAAGAAGTTCTCCCTGAAAAAATGTTCAGAACTGGTCAAAACTGGACCATACAAACTACTCCACGTTGAGGGTGTAATGCATCTCACTTGTCACACACAGAGGATGTGATGCATACTGAAAAGCCCTTCTGTAGGGTGTGATGAGCGAGAGCAGACAAATGGCAGAGGTAGTTTGCTAGGTGGAAACCCATAGAATCTTCTAGAAACTGTTCATTTGACACTTGCCTCTCTGAATTCGCCCAGGGATGAGTAAGAGACCATGAAATCTCCAAGTGGAACCAAGAACTATTAGAGAAATGACACTAATCAAAATCCCAGAAGCTGACTCACCCCCCTGCAAATATCTATATATGGATCCCTCATCCAAGAGATCCAGGGGCTGGAATTTTTGTATTTTGTAAGGAAGTGTTGTTGGTTTCTCTGTGAAACATTGTATTGTTGGGTGATCTAGTCTTTTCTTGAGGTGAAGAGGGCTTTCATGCTGGGAGGATGGCACTGGATCAGACAGTTGGGTTGTAATCCTCTCTTCTACTACTTTTATCAATAAAGCTATTTGAGTTTTCCTCCATATACTTGTATATCTCTTAATCTTGTATTTGTGTATGAATTTGTATGGTTAATGTACATCTGATCCTATATTTTTTATGGTTATAGATCTCTATGCTTTGATGGTATTTTGCTACTTTGACTCTATAGGTGTTCTTTGAAGTGGGACAAGTGAGAAAGGAGTGGTGAAAGCTCTATCAAAGGAGAGCGGAAACAAGCAAGGAGCCAAGCGAAAGACTGAGGTTGGTACTCTCTGCTTCTCTCTCATCTATCTCTCATAAAGGAAAACAAAAGTAACTTTGAATTGTTTTTTCTAAGATAGCTACCCATCTTAGTGGGACTAGCAGCTTTGAATGGAATGGCGACTCCACTGGGGAGCGAATAGTTTGTTTGTTTGTTATTGTTTTTTTCTTTATAAACTACAGATGAAGCCTGAAGTTAAGCCAGCTAGCCTTCGAACTGATTTTGCTATGCAACTGCAAAGTAGATCAACTCTGCTTTAGTTAATCTCCAGGTTGGTTTATGAACTGAACATCTGACTTGCAAACATCCTAAGAGCCCTGGTGGTAGCTCAATAACCTCATTAGATCAGCCCCTATACTTTGTGTTTACTGCCTATCATAAGCTCAGCCTAAATCCCTGAACTTAGCTGCAAATTTTCAATAAAAACTGAGCTCAATCTCATCCCTCGACCATCGCACTGTATCTCATTGGTAGTCTAGATGCATCACACCTCTCGTGTGTTGCAGGTGAGATGCATCCTTGTTTCGCTTAAGGACAGGTGCGATGATTGAGTGAGACTGTTTCTGCCTCTAGATTTTGGTTTTTTCTTCATTGTTTTCAGCTCTATTTAGTAGTTTTGTTTTCTATGATTAGTATACCACTATTGAAACCTTCTTCCTTTACATTATTTAGCCTCCATTGATAAGGAATTGTGAATGTTTTTTACGTATTTTCATCATTTACAGTTCTGCTTTGCAAATAATAGCTTAATCAAAATGTCGTCTTTTGATTTGAAAGTGTCGCAACTGTCGTTTTCAGTCAAGAAAAAGAGTGTTGTAAAGTCTTCCTATTTTAGATAGTTGATTACACTTTTTCCATTGTATTTGATTTGAATTGTCAATTCTTTGAAGTGTTGAAAGCAGTTTTCCATTCGAAATTGAAAGTGTCATCTTAGTCTTCCTTTCGTTTTTGAAAAGAAATTGCTAAAGTGTCACTTTGAAGAAAAGTAGTTCAGATATGTACTTAGTTTTATTTTTGTCATTCTCACATTAAGGAAATGGAAAAACAAATACATGCATGTGCATTTGCATTTAGACTGCATGCGGAAATTGATTTAGGAAAAGTGCATCTAGTGTGTGCTTTTTGCTCTATGTTGAAAGAATTTTACTCTTCTTTCCTTAGTAGCTAGGATTTTCATTGCTAAAAGAAAATAATCAATTGTTTATCATCTTAGATTGCATAATTAGGAATTGCATATCTACATCACGCGGTGAACCTTGAAAGGAAAACTTCTTAGGAAAGATCAATTGTAAAATAAACCTCAATGAACATAAAAACGCTTTGGAACCTAACGCAAAACATCTAGAAGTCTAGGCTAGAGATGTATTCTGGCGTCGTAAAGCTTGGTAACTATCGTTTTCATAGTAGGTTGGGTGATTCCTCCTCTTTGATACAACAAGTGCCAGTATGGACTTGTGCTCCCACGTACCATCGAGTATATATTGGGAGACCACAATAGGCTATATCCTTTATCCTTAGGAAGCCATGTCTGTCGCCCTATCAATCACAATGCACTGAACACAGCATTCAGGAAGATTAACTGCCGTACGTAAAAGTATATTGTAGTTTTGTGATTGGTTTGGTAATCTCTCTGTCAAGACTTCTAGAGTAGCCACTTTCATTCCTTTTCAGACTCCTTAAAAGAAAAGATCCATCTGAGCACTTGTCACTTCAGGCTCATTAAAAATTGAAGGCAACTAGAGTCATCTTTAGCTTTTTCCTGACTCTTAAAAATTGAAAAATCAAGTTGTGTCAAAGCATCATAAAGTTTATTTTAATCGGAATAACATCATTGTTCCCTCGTTGGTCTTAGGTTGAGAAAATGGAGTCCACCAATCAAGGATTTCCCCTTACGGGAAATCCTAGTCCTTTCTCTTCTTGGGGAGATATTGGTGCCCCATACATGGCTACATTGTCCCTTCCAAGACTCACAATTGGCCTGCCAGTATGGCTATCCTTGACCTCTATCGTTCAAAACACCATAATTCCTGAGCAATCAAATTAGCAACCAGATGATATTGGAGTTTTCCCCCCACCTTCTATTTCATTTGTTTCTCCCTCTCCTTCTTCCTCTTCACTTGGTGAAGCTAGTAATACTAAAAACCAAGTTACTGAGAAGAAGAAGAAAGGGAAGGAGAAGAAGAAGAAGCAGCCAACGGAGAAAGGGGGTAACCGTATGTTGTCTGGTGAAAATCCACACGCTGCACCATCCAAACCTAAATCTCCATGTGTCACTTGCAAAGGGGACCACTATCATCAAGATTGTCCTTGCATCCCACGAATCCTAAGGGACTGGTCTCCCTGCTTGCACAATCCGGTGTCTTCAACCTCTGTCGATCATGTTGAGAGTACACCATCAACTAGTGAAAATAAAGTCAATGGATAGAAAGGAAGATCTAGATTTCCTTGTAGGCTATGTGGAGGCAATCATGCCCTCCACTGTTGTCCTTTCTTGGATGAAGCTAAAAGAGTCTTGGATAATCGTCTTGCTTCACCGTAGCGACTTCCTCCTGGACACAAGAAACTCTTGCCGAGTCCATCGCTAGTTGAAAATCCAACTAACACACCTCTGTTGTTGGCCAAAACACCTATCATTGAAGATAAACCCTCTGATTCCACACCAAACCAAAGTCAACAAGTCGAGATGGCAGTCGACCCAGTCTTGCCTTCAGAAGGTTCTCCTTCAGATGATATAGTCTCCAAAGAGAATGAGAATGACACTGTTCAAATTCTTTTTGTTAACACAAAATCCGATGAAAATGGGGGAAATCTACCCGTTCCTTTACCACAAGAAGGAAGTTCCTTAGTTTAAGAGATTCATCCAGCCATCTATTTGGTCCCTCCTCCAAGCAATCTAGTCATTTCCTTTGATTGGAATCTACTAGCGAGACCCCGCCTACCATCTAATGTGCCATTCTGGATCATAGTACAAGCTTATAGAATGATCATGGCTAGCACTATCATAAATGAAGGGGCTTCTGTGAGTATCCTTTCCTCAACAGCTTGAAAAGTGCTTGGTTTTCCATCGCTTCTGCCTGAGATTTGAAATCTTTCAAGCTTCAATAAAGGAACCAGTTGACCGTTAGGGATCCTTCCAAATTTGCTTATAACTTTGAGAAGGAAAACCATTCATCTGAAGGTTATGGTAGTCCAAGGGCCTCTAGATTACAATATAATCCTTGGGCGTGACTACATTTATAGCATGGGACCTATTGTTTCCTCACTCTTTCGAGTGATGTGTTTCCCGTATGAATTTAGAATGGTCCAGCTCGTTGACCAGCTTTCATTCCCCAATTCAAACACGACTACTAGTCAAATGCCATCCTTAACTGGTCTTTTTGCATAAGGAATGTCTCATCAACCTCTAGTCCATCCACCTGATGATCGCGAGTGATTCAGTGAATGTGATGAAACCTAGAGGGCACGCACCCTAGCCTGCTACGATAGGAAAACCCCAGATAAAATATAGGTTTCCTCATAGGATATATGACCAGTCTGACACACCCATCCACTTAGGAAAATGGGATTAGTTTGGAATAGGATTCCCTCATCAAAGTTTATGTGATTGGAAGCTCACACCGTTCACCTTTGTCTATTTAAATGGAAAAAGCGAAGGGAGTGTTTTGTCTGCTACGTGGATGGAACAATCTTGCTAATGCAAGGACTTCCATATGGTAACCTAGAAACTCTACTTTTCTTTATACCTGGGGGCATGCAAACCTTTTTTACACAAGTGAAAGCGACCAACGTAACTCTAACCCCGTAGTTTTTACCAACTTCGACTGCTTAAGTTAGGTGATTGGTTTGGTCAACCATTCACCTTTGAAAGGGCTGACGACACCAACAAAGTAAAGGAGATGTTTCTACGAAACTATCGTACCTAACGTCAGTAGTTCATTAACTGTTAGGATAGTAGTTGGTCGTTCCTAGCTTGCATACAAAAGGATCAAAGCAAAGTTTCGCATGGGCCAAGCTCCCTAAAAATGAACCTACCAATGAGAGACATCCTTATTATACGACTGGCATGAGCAGGTTTACGTGAAGTTCAAGCTCATTAAAAAATAAACCTAGCAATGAGCATACGTTCCCGCAGAGTTCAAGCTCATTAAAAAATGAACCCACCTTCGGTAAATAACCTTTGTGATTGCATTGCTATCAGCTTTTGAGCCTTGGTCGTGTCCTTACCATCACCTCCACTTTTTAGCCGATCATACACTTCCAATTGATTGTTTACCCTTTAGAGGAACAGCTGTGACGAGTGATTCTACTAGCCACCTTCTTTACACTACTGTGATTGAAAAGTTCCAAACCTTATCTGGAACCAGCTGCTACCCGAAAATATCACTCGTTCCTCAAAAATGAGTCTACTTTAAACCCTTTTCAGACTCGTTAAAAATGAAAAGATTGTTGACCATTCTAGCTCGTTAAAGTGTTTGGAAATGACGAGTCTCCTTTAAAACCTTTTCAGACTCGTTAAATATGAAAATATTGTCGAGCATTCCAGCTCGTTAAAGTATTTGGAAGTAACGAGTCTCTTTTAAGCTCTTTTTAGACTTGTAAATATAAAAAGATTGCCAAGTAATTGGCCTCTCCAGCTTATTAAAGTGATTGGAAGTTCCATACCTCCTCTATATTTTAATCGTTTTGGGCCTGAGGGATCATTACACAAAAAGATCAAGCGCTTATCTTTTTTTGCTCCTTAAAGTGATTGTAAAAGTCGTCCCTTTCGTATTATTTTATAGTTTTTTGGACTGAAGGGATTATAATATGAAAAAGGACTACTAGAGCTTCCTTTCTGTCTCTTTTTAGACTCTCTAAAACTGAAAAGGATCAAGTTATCTTTGTCGTTAAACTCGTTAAAACAATAGCGACAAACTTGTCCATTACAGAAAAGAGTGAGTTTCATTGTCACTAGGTTCGCTAAAACATAGCGACAGGTTTGCCCGAAGAAAAATGGGAAGAAAACTTGAAGAACTTTATTGGCAGCAGGTCGCTCTTGAACATGACACTTTCACTCCATCACCATGATTGAGTCGGGTTGGGTTATTCCGTTCACTGGTCACATCACCATTGGTTCTTCGTACCATCCATTTTATGGGTTAACGCTACCAATCCATTTTAGTGTCATCGATATGTTCAAGAGAAGTCGCTCAGAGAATTCACCAACCTAGCTAACACCTCATCTGCTGCAATACCTTCACGCTCCATTTTTCATGATCGCCACCCTGAACCTTGTATCATCAAATGGTTTTCACCTCCACAAAATCATTTGCTCTATTTCGTGTCGTAGATGTGGGATTCGTTAAGTCCCTCCTACAACGGGTGACTTCTTGTTGACATCAGCTCATTATCCACGAATTTGACTTAGGAACAACCCTTTCAGTACTTTGAAGCTTGCATGCCTCAATGGCAAGTTTCTCACTTCCGGCGACAGGTTTACATCAATGGCCTTCGACTAAAACATTTTGCGTGGTGTACGACATCGAATCATGTATTCACACCATGTGAATTGTACTGTAGTACCTTGAGGGTCATTATCATTATCAGTGATTCCTCTCGCGCATGTTAATAGCTTACATCATTGGCTGGTAATCAAGCGATGTCTTTCCATGTTCGACATCAAAACATATTTTCACATGGATCGACTTGTACTTCGGGCCAAGATTGAACGAGTTTGAAGACCCGGATCTAGTTTCATCCATCCGGGTTGTGATATATTCAGGAAAATAAAGACATCAAATGTACTCTATAGCTACACAGATAATCATCCAAGCTAAAGGATGATGGCTCTTCCAGAATCATCAACCTGCCACATAGACGATTGTCTGTCCTATGTACATGAAAATGAATTTATAGCTGAGCATGGGAATTCCTGCCTCAGCTAGATCGTGAAAATATTATTAAGATAATGTATTGTATTGTATCTTATTACAGGTCACCTTCCAGTTTGAAAAACCTCAGATCCTCATGATAAAGCATTTCACCCAACATTAGAAAATTTAAGACCTCATGCTTTAGGGGGCAACTGTTATAGACATGTTTGGGCACTGTAACCCCAATCACATATGTCCGTAAAACAAGGGCTTATAAACCCCTAAAAGTGTTGTTTCATACCCTAAAGGAACAAGGTTAGCTAATTACATCACTTCCCAAAAGTTCTCCCTGAAAAAATGCTCAAAACTGGTCAAACCTGGACCATACAGACTGCTCCATGCTAAGGGTGTGATGCATTTCACCTGTTACACACAGAGGGTGTGATGCATACTGAAAAGCCCTTCTGTAGGGTGTGACGAGCGAGAGCAGGCAAATGGCAGAGGTAGTTTGCTAGGTGGAAACCCAGAGAATCCTCTAGAAATTGCTCATTTGACACTTGCCTCTCTGAATTCACCCAAGGATGAGTAAGAGACCATGAAATCTCCAAGTGGAACCAAGAACTATAAGAAAAATGACACTAATCAAAATCCCAGAAGATGACTCACCCCCTGCAAATATCTATATATGGATCCCTCATCCTAGAGATCTAGGGGCTGGAATTTTGTATTTTGTAAGGAAGTGTTGTTGGTTTCTCTGTGAAACATTGTATTGTTGGGTATCTAGTTTTTTCATGATGTGAAGAGGGCTTTCATGCTAGGAGGATGGTGTTGGATCAGACAGCTGGGTTGTAATCCTCTCTTCTACTACTTTTATCAATAAAGCTATTTGAGTTTTCCTCCATATACTTGTAAATCTCTGAATCTTGTATTTATGTATGCATTTGTATGGTTAATGTACATCTGATCCTATATTTTTTGTGGTTATAGATATCTATGCTTTGATGGTATTTTGCTGCTTTGACTCTACAGGTGTTCTTTGAAGTGGGACAAGTGAGAAAGGAGTGGCGAAAGCTCTATCAAAAGAGAGAGGAAACAAGCAAGGAGCCAAGCAAAAGACTGAGGTTGGTACTCTCTGCTTCTCTCTCATCTATCTCTCATAAAGGAAAACACAAGTAACTTTGAATTATTTGTTTCTAAGATAGCTACCCCTCTTAGTGGGACTAGCAGCTCTGAATGGACATTAGTTTTCCCAGAAACACTTATGTCAATCTCGTTAAAAAATCAAACAAGGAATCTAAGCAGAGTTCCTTGTCTTGTGTCAAGCTCATTTAAAAAGGAAACAAGGTCCCCTAGATCAAAGTTCCAATTCGAGTTTTTCACTTGATTAGATCTCGTAAAATCCACTCGAATCTTTCACCTGATCTCGTAAATGACCTTCACTCCATCCACCTGATAGCCACGAGTATTCTACTTAGGTGAATGTAATGAAGCTTGGGGGCATGCACTTAAAATCAAATTATCATGCTAGGGGCATGTAAACCAATCTCAAGCACAGTTTTTCATTTCAATCTTGTGTAAACATGAAACTGAATCCAAGCATATTTTTTCGTTTTAAGCTTGTGTAAACATGAAACTGAATCTAAGCATAGTTTTTCATTTCAAGCTTGTGTAAACATGAAACTAAATCCAAGCATAGTTTTTTGTTTCAAGCTTGCGTAAATGAACCCATCTCCATTTTAACCCTTATGATTTCCATTCTATTAGCCTCTTCCATCAGATGAGCCTTGGTTTTTCTCCTTCCATCATCACTATCTGCATGGCCAATCATAGGCTTTCACTTGGTTGTTTTACCCTTTTTGAGGAACAGTTGCAATGAGTGGTCTTATTAACCATCCTCTTCACATAAATCAACATGTTTTGAGAAGTTTCAACATCACCAGAACTAGTTTCTATCCTAGACACCGCTCATTCCTCTAAGTGGAATCCTCTTTAAGCTCTTTTCGGACTCTTGAAATATGAAAAGATTGTCAAGTACTTGTCCTTTTCAGCTCATAAATGAATTGGAAATGACATCTACTCAGTATAAGTTAAACCCTTTTCCAGATTGAGAAAGATTACTTATGAAAAAGGAATACGTTGATAAAACATGGTCAATAGGTTCTCTCTTGTATTATTTTATGTTTTCTTGGACTTGAAAGACAAATTTACGAAAAAGAACTTGTGGAGTTTTCTTTTTGTCCCTTTGCAAACTCTCTAAACATGAAAAGGGTCGAGTTCTCATTGTCGTTAAATTCATTAAAACATCAAATAGTGACAAAATTGTCCATCATGACAAGACCGAGTTTCACCTTCGCTATACTCATTAAAACATCATATAGAGATGGATTCACATGAAGGGTGGAATTATACTACAAGCATACACTATCGTCCTCAATCTTGTTCAAAAAAATAAAGAGGTGCTAGTCCGCAATGACTGGGGAAAATAGGAAAAGGGATAAATCACTTTATGGTAGCAAATCGCTCTTGAACATGACACTTTCACTTCATCTCTGTGACTATTTGGGTTGGGTTATCTACTTAATGGTTATCATACCTATGGTCTATCACACCATCCATCAGTTTGGTTTTGGGTCAATGTTGCCAATTCATTCAATGTCATTGACATGTTCAAGAGAAGTCACTCAGTAAACTTCATCCTTTGCAATAGTCATAAACCTTCATTTTCATGACCTCCATTCCTAAACCTTGTGTCGTCAGTCAAATTATGTCTTCAAAAACCATTTCACTCGTTTTTTGTCATTGATGAGGGATACATCAAGGTCCTCCTACGATGAGTCACTTCTTGTTGACATCAACACATTATCCAAGAAGTTGACTTAGAAGCACCATTATAGTACCTTGGAGCTTGCATACATCAAAGAAAGTTTATCACTTCTGGTGATAGGTTGACATCACTGGCCTTCGACCGAAAGACTTTTTATGGTGTTTGACATCAAAACATCTATTCACACCATACAGAATGTACTATAGTACCTTGAGAATCATTATCATTATTGGTGATCTCTCTCACATCTGTTAACAAATTACATCATTGGTTGGTAATCAGACGATGTCTTCTTATGTTTGACTTCCAATCACATATTCACATGGTTAGGCTCATACTTGAGTGAACGATTAGACGAGATAGAAGACCCTGGATCTAGTTTCATCCATCTAGGCTGTGATTTCAGGAGAGTACTATTTCATCTGCATGATGGATTTACACAAATGGTCACCCTATCAAGGGTCTATATTTGTAGATGACTATCTGATTTATGTACATGTAATGAAAATTTTATATGTTGAGCATGGATATGCCTTCCCTTGGCAATTCATGAAAAATTCAAAGGTATCATGATCTTATGTATTGTAATTGATGCATGTCACCATCCACTTCAGATCCTCCTCAACACATCATAAAGCATATCAATCGACATTATCATTTCCTACTTCATGCTTTAGGGGGAAACTGTTATAGGTCTATTTGGGCACATCACTCCGAAATTAAGATTAGTACAATTAGGGCTCATTAAACCCTAATTCAATTGTTACATACCCTAGACAAGTCATAACATTGAATCCTTCCATCCATGAAAGTTTCCTAGCCTAAAACCTTGTTGAAATGCCTCCTTGGAACACCAACGTAGCCTTGGTCAGGGGTAACTGTGCTGCAATGTAGGTAGGCCCATTCAGACCTGCACTTTAGTGCACTTAGGCCCACTTGCACCTGTGCTGGGTGAGAATGAGCCAAATTTGCATAGGGTTCTAGGAATATTCCTTGATTCTAGATAGTTCTAGAAGGATCCCATCTCTTATCTCATCCTATGAGCTTGAATTTGGATAGGATATGGATCAATTAACCTCCTATCCTTTCATCCCTTTCTCCATGGAAACTAACTCCAATTTTGGAAGGCTATTCAATACCCAATTTACGACATAACCACCTCCATTTCCCTATAAATTGAGCACTCATCATAGTGATCAAGGGGCTAGAATTTGAAGATTGTAGGGAAATAATGTTGGTTTGATATTTGAGTTCATGGCAATTAATGCTATGCTACTAGATTGGTGTGCTTTTGGTGTGACAAGGGTTGGACTAAGGCTGGATAAGTGACATGGGATCGAACCGCATTGGGTGAAACTCTTCCTTCTACATTAATAAAGTTTTTTATTCCTTTTCTCATATTCTTGTTCATATCTATGATGATTATGTGTTTTAATGTTGTTGATTCCATTGGTTTATAGTAGACAGATCATGTATGCTTTGATTGTTGTCGTTTCTATTTTTGTTGACACAGGTACCAATTGAGTGGATTTAGTTCAAGTCGGAGAGATGGGAGCAATTCGAAGGAGATCAAGGAAGTGAAAGACTACAAGTAAGTTCCTTCATCTCATCTCTCTACTATAGGAAAAGTTAAACTCCTTTCTTTCTGTTGTTCTAAGTGTAGCTACCCACTTAGGGAAAATGTGTTTATCCGTAGAT
This sequence comes from Pinus taeda, assembly GCA_000404065.3. Lineage (NCBI taxonomy): Eukaryota > Viridiplantae > Streptophyta > Pinopsida > Pinales > Pinaceae > Pinus > Pinus taeda. The sequence continues at coordinate 284,574 of APFE030754120.1, forward strand.
ACAAATTCCATATAACCTTGAACTTCCACTGTTTTGAGGGTGAATCATGAGATGCTTATAGTGGTGTTGGAACCCAGACATGCCAAAGGGAACCTACAACGTCAAGGCTTTTGTTGTATTTCTCTTTGAAATTTATATTAATACAACTAACATTTTATTTCATATATCGTGTGTAATATTATATTTGATAGCTTAAAACTCATTGACCTTTTAAGTAGATTAAATTCAATTTTATGCTATCACATTTGTTGTTGTTTCTTGCACATTTGTTTTAGGTATTTGAACAAAAGGAACAAAAGGATGCTAGAGAAAGGAAGTAATATCACCATTAAGTGGATTGGAATTATAAGAGGTAGGCCCTCTTATTCGATTCTAATATAAGGAAGTTTACATTAGATTGTCTTGTTTGTGGCTAGACCCACTCTCTTGGGCTAGAGGGATCGTCTCTGTCTGCAGAGAGGATACTTCTACTCCACACAGGGCCTTGGTCTTTCAGGGAGTATTGAATCGATGTGCAGGTTACTTGAGCTTTCCCACTTGCCCCATGGATAGCTTGTTGGCATTATGTTTCTGGTGAGGTTATATGTTTCAGATGTTGTACTTGATGGAAACACCCATGGCATGGCTCTCAATATGATGAGAATTAAGAAGTACACAAGAGAACAGTTCAGAAGATGTGTACTCGCAGGTATGCTGTGTAGGGACTGCGTCCAGACACGCAGGTTACCCATTCATGAGGTGCGTACCCCAGTGCACACACTTCAAGGCAGTAAAGCGGGCACACGTGGGATTTCTTATGGTATTTAGCCGACGGTATTGTGTTATTATGGTTTTGGCCCGTGGTATTGATCCATGATTTGAGGAAGAACTTGCCTATATAAAGCAAAGGAGATCATTTGGCTTGTGCATCTTTTGAAAATTGAATATCTTAAGATCTGAAAGATTGGGTTCTCGGTTTAAAAGCTTGATCTATAAAAGAGAAGTTGAAAGCGAATCTATGAAGGGTGATCTCTCGAGCGCAAGATCAGATCTGAGCATCTGACTATATTTCGGCCCTAATCAGAGGTACGCAGGTGATTAACGGTGCGAGTGCGTGGGCACGCAGAGTAGAAGAAGGATAAGTGCGTGGGTACGCAGGGACGACAAAGGCACAGTGCGTGGGTACGCAGAGGCGACGAAGGCACAATGTGTGGGTACGCAGAGTGGCAGTGGTTCAGGTGCGTACGCACAGTAAACGTACGCGGCGCGATAGTCTTTTTGGGTGCGTGCCTACTGTGGCAGTACGTGGCGCGATAGTGCATTTGGGTGCGTACTGTACACAGCACAGTAGAAGAAGCAGTGCGTGGTCACGCAGTGTAGCAGAAGGAACTCTGCGGGTATACACAGAGAAGCAAAGGGTGAAGTGCGTAGCGACGTAGGCCAAAGAAAGGAAAGCTGCGTATCTGTCTCATGACTATCTGTTGACTGAATTTTTTATATTGATAAGGTGTTCTGGGTTTAGTTCTGTGTTGTTGATCTGGTTACTGTTGTTGACTGTGAAATCTACACGTACTTGATGATCATTTGATGTATATGGGTCCAGTTTGAAAATTCATGAAAAGTGGTCCTTGAAAAGAATTAGGGGGTTGTAGCTCCCTTCGAGGAGAGACTGGAAAACGAGAGAGAGTTGTATCTCTCTGCAGGTTGCAGCCTGCGTACTGGTAAAGGACTTCACCAGCACAAGACCATTGTAAAAGGAGTTTCTAATTTGAAAGAAGATAGAGACATATTGCAGCAGGTGGTTTTCACCCACATTGGGTTTCCACCTTATATCTGGTGTTCTTTGATGTGACTGTTTGTTTTCGTGTTCATGCTCATTATTTTATGGTACTAATATGCAAAAATAATTCAAAGTGTAAATAAGGAAGATTTGGTAAAAGAACTAGATAATACTGATTCACGATTCACCCCCCCCGCCCTCTCAGTATTATTTTCAACATAGCCATGGTTCACCTTTTGCCAACTTAGTCAAACACAACAACAAGTTTCATCTTGATCATAGTGTTTCAAAATCGGGAATAGTAGTTTGCCTCATGAGTTGAAAATTTTCAAAGTATATGTTTTCATCTTTGGTGTTGCTCCACTGCCAATAGGCTTGGAAAATACCCTGACCGAGTCACGCAGGAAGACACGCATTTCTCCACTGCCAGCGAGCCTGGTCAATACCCTGATGGAGTTGCATGCTTCACCTCTTTGCAAGAAGCCTTTCTCATCTTTCACCTTTGTATTTTAAAAGAGGATTGAGCATAGGCACTTATTTATTTTTGGGGCGAAAGAGGGATCCTGACTTACTGGGAGTAGAAGAAGTTATTCCTTTAGAGAAGCATGTAAGACCTCTGACATAGGTTTTCTTGTTTATAGTTTCCCCTTCTCCATTTCTGCTAGGTAGATGAGCTTGAACAGACAGAGTAGAAGGCTGAGTACAGGCATGGAGTTTCCCAGTGTGGATATAGGTTCATGGTTGGACTCAATCTTCCCTTACAAATGTCTTGTGTTTTCTGACAAGACTTCATTAGCCAAATGGTATAACAAATCATAGAGAAGACATACACAAGACTGGGCAAGTGTTGTAGTGTCACAAGACTTTTTAGGTCTCGGCTACATACTCATTAAAAAGCCAGAACTCAATAGAGGGAAACACTTATTTACAAAGCCAAAATAAAATGATACTAAGAAAACAAAACAAAATGAAACAAAAATAGTAAGAAAATCAAAATGACAACAAGCAATAAACAAACTATGTACATGGCACAAGGCATGTTAGAGCCTAGATCAACCTCAGGCTAAAGGGAGGCAATCCTAGGATAACCACAAACCACGCTTAACCTGGTAGCTAGCCCTACCAAGTCGAGAGAGGGCTCTCTCCTTGTCAATCTCAGTTGAGATGACTGATTCTAATTTTGATTTTAGGCTAGGTATAGTAGATTTAGGGTTTTTGTTTTGATTTTGAAGATTTTGTTGCTGGATCTAATGGAGCAGGCAGGTTGGGTCTGAGAAATCAAATTAGGGGTGCAGACATGTTCTGTGGGGCAAGATAGATAAGTGTTTATGCACTATTAATTGAGTGAGGTGGTTGGTTTAAGACTGCTGAGGGGCTTAGGAGGGCATGTGGAGACCATGAATCCTCTTCAAACTATTGAAAACATAAAAAACCAAATGCATTCCCAAGACAAAGCACTGTTATTAGTGTATTTTGTCTATTCATCTTGATTCATTTAGTTTAGAAGAATGAAAGAGATTTTGGGACACATAACACATAAGAATAACTCATTATAGAAGAAAAAACAATACAAAAACACATTACCACAAGAATCCCACAAAAAAAGTTGCAAAACCTGGTTTTCTTCCTTGCCAAACTACTGATACAAGTATACGATGTGTTCACCACTTCCAAAAGAGTCCAACCTTTGGTAATGATTGAAAAAATACATCATATAGACATCAAGACCATCTGAGCTATCCATCAGGGGTCGAATCCATGAGATAAGGAGCTCTTTCGACTACATCTAAACTAGGAACAAGAAAATAGGCAGTGGAACAACTTGCCTCTAAAACTAAGGAAACTGATACATTCAGTTCTAAACCACTTCTCACTGATGTATCTACCCCCTAAAGTCATTTTACATCAAATTTAAATCATATTACATCATTTACCATCACAAATTTACCAAGTAGAAGAGAAAAAGTCAACTGGTAGTCAAATTGGGAGAAATTTTGAGTTTTAAGCAAAATTGACAAAAATTGCCCAATGCGCAGTGCCATCAGCCCAATTCGCAGCGCTTCTTCAAACATGGTTTTGGAGGCCTTCCACTCCACCAAATCAGGCCCAGGATAGCTTGTTGGAAAGATCTGTCTGTCTAGTTTCTAAAACAGCTTGAAGTTTTATGATTTGGAGGTCATGTTCCCTTCAAAAATGAATTCTCCCAAGACTGCTTCCTGTGGGTGCAAAAAGTGGTAGAGAGGGCACGTTTTGAGTGTTTTTTTCCCTTTAGGTGACCTAATTTTACTCCAAATGAGATGAAAATTGCAGGGATTGATATCCTCTTGATTCTAAATCCAGAACTACAAGTAATTTCTTCAATGGATGCACCAATCCAATGCACAGCGCCGGTGGTGCTGCGCATCCACTAGAATTTCCTATTTTTCAAAATTCAAAAATTTGAAATTGATAAAATTTCTTCAAAATTTGCCCAGTTTTGGCTCAAAGCTGCTTCACGGGTTACTTTGTTGGGCTATAGTAACATCAGCAAAGATATTAAGCTTATCATCATCCTTTCTGCTTTCTAAGGATCTCCTTAATCTTGCCTTAGGTTGCTTAATCTTCATGTTGCATATCCTATTTCGGGTCAAATAATAATAAGCCATATGCCTTAACATCTTTTTGTCTCTATTTGATTTCTTGAGAAGCCCCTCAAGGTGAATGTTGACCCTCTCAAGCCATGTCTCTCGGTCCTTCTCAATCTCTTGCTCAATGGAGGTCATCTTGACCTTTGCCTTCTTTGCCTTTTGCCAGTTTTCCATGATCATTTGCATCTCCATGAGGGCCTGCTTGTTAGTCAATTGTTTGTTTTCTTGCTCAGGATAACTAATGATATTGTATTTGGCCCTTGCCAACTTGTCATTTAACATCTGAATATGTGCCTATGGCTGTGAACACTTGTGGTTGCAGAAAATGGTGAAGTGAAAACAGAGTGGAGGAATGGAGTGTATGGAGGGGTATGTGAATGTATGATATGTAAACAGAGTTTAGGGAATGTGAATGGGATTTAGGAGAGAGAGTATGGTTTTTAGGGAAGTAAGTAGGGTTTGTAGGGGAGTAGGTAGGGTTTGTAGGGTTTGGGGAAAGTGTGAGTAGGAGTGAGGAAATGTATGAGGTGAATGGAATTAGTAAATGTGTAATGAGAATGGGATTTAGTTTTAGGGGGAAAATGACAAATATATAGGTTTTGTAATAATTGGTGAGATGGAAAAACTAGGGTTTTATATTTAAGAGGCAAAAACATAAATCATGCATGAAAACCCTAGCTAAACTCAAAAGGTGATGATACTTACTTGTTAGGAGTTAAATACAACAATAGGAGAAATGGAGGATGAATTTGGATGGTTTACAAGAAAGAAATTTCAATGCACAATTCAGCTGAACCAATGCATAGCACCTTCCCAATGTGTAGCCCGTGTGTAAATTTGTAAAGAAGAAATGGCTCTGATGCATAGTGCCTTCCCAATGCGCAGCACAAGCCTCCCAATGCGTAACACATTTTGCAGATCACTTTTGGAGGCCTTCCTGGTGTCCAAATTGGGTTTGTGATAGCTTGTTGGAAAGCTTATCGAGTCTACTTTCCAAAAAATCTTGAATTTCCAATTTGGAGTTCATGTTTCCTGTGAAACATCCAATCTCCCAAGACTGGTCAAAATGTGTAGAATGAGGGTGCCTAAATAAAGAGTGTTGTTGCAGTCAACTTTTGAAGGTCTTCCTCAACTCCATATTGAGCTTATGATAGCTCATTGGAAAAATATTTGTATCTTGTTACCAGTTTACTCATCAAGCAAGTAATTTGGCCAACCAGGCTAGGAGAAATCTTGATTTTCCCAAGGTCACTCCAGAGGTGCATTAACCCTCCTGAGGCAACTGTATTTTTTACTTTTCTCTAAAACCATGATACCTGTGTAAAAAGTGAAGAAGGTTTTTCTTCCTTGGCCTAGTTTGGAAAAATACCTCTCTCACATTTTCCAAATTCATCTTTTATTTCTCAGAAACACAGTTTGAAGAAAAAACCGTCCCTTATGTGATGAATGGCTTGTTCCTTGGAATGACTTCTCGACAAATGGTGGAAACCTAATGTTTGATGATATGAGATGGCCTCATTCCATATGATATCTCTCATACCTCCTTTGATTAGATATCTCTGCTCCCATAGCCAACCCTAGCTCAGTAGGAGAGGAATTTAGTGTTTTAGTGCTTGTATCTCTTTTATTTTGATAGGTGGACTGATGCTTAAATTCTTTGACTTTTGCAGTGGAAAGTACTTGGAAATATCATCAGGTGACCAGGAGTAGCATGGAACCATTTATTACATATAATAATGATAAAATTACATCAAATTTAACTAATAAATCCAAATGCTCTATTTTCACCTCAAAACTAGTTTTGAGGTGAGCACTTCATTAAGCTTACAAATTAACACATTTTGACTTTTCTGATCGTTATTAACCTCCTCATGTCTTTGCTGACCATTATTAGTAATAATCACTAAAATTTGACCATGGAGGAAGCCCTGGACCTAATGAGACTGAAACCCTAAGACTTAAGACCTATTTAAACACGAACCATTGACCTGAAAAGTATGAATAGAGGTCAGCAGATATATGTCATGAGGGAAAAAACTGAATTGAACCCCACCATCAGTTGATCCTTGACCTAATGGAATGCAACTCATCCAAATGGGACACCTAGTATGAAATGCAAAAAGAGTAATTTTGATCACTGATGGCAGTGTGAAGACACTGACTCTAACAGGGCACTGCCCTACCCTACTGAAAATAGTGCTTGAGATCTTGGTCATTGATAGGAAGGTTATCAATACTACCTTCAAGTGATTACAGATGGTCTATGTGTGGGCCAAGATTCTCATGGACAGTGTATAGACCAATCCACATGGACTGGAACTTCGTATTTTTTCCTTTGTCTTCATGGGGTTTGTCCCATTTCAAGACCAAGTCACCAGCATCTGAGTTAGCATTCCCTACAAACTTCTTGCCAAACTATCTCTTGATATGGTTCTAGTGGAGTGTAGATTTTTCTTTTGCTTTCATCCTTTCTTCTTGCAGCTTGTGAAGTGTATCCATCCTACACTGAACTAGCAGACAAGGCTTGCCTTGGGATTGTTGATACAATTGGAGTGTAGGCAAGTAGATGTTTAGTGGTAGGATGGCTTCTTACCCATAAACCAAGAAGTATGGTGAAGTGTTCATAGAAGGTTAGGGTGTTACATGGTCAACCCTTAAGGCATTTATCAAGGTAGAGTGTCAGTTACGATGTTCAGAGTAAATGGTATTCTTGATGATGCGGATAAGGTTTTTATTTGTGGATTCCGTGAGACCATTTTCCTATGGGTAATAGTTAGATGAGTGTTTCAGCACAATACCATATTTCAATGCAAAATCATAAAGCTTCAAAGATGAAAAGTAAGTTTCATTATTAAACACAAGTGATACCAGAAGGCCAAAGCGTGAGATGATGTTTTTTGGAGGAAGATGATGACTCCTTGGTCATTCACTTGCTTGAGCGAAACTTATTTTTCCCACCACGTGAAGTAATCACTAGTTTTCAAGATGTAGTGGTGTTGTTTTGATGAATGTGGGAAAATTAACCCAATGATGTCTAGGCCCCATTTTTGGAATGCTTCGGTCATTGCAACAGGGTGCAATGGGCCTGTTGACCTTTTTGTTCTATTGAAGCATCACTAACAGACCAAGCACTTTTAGGCATAAGCATGTGCATCTTTGAACAATGTGGGCCAGTAGAAAGCAGCTCACATAACTTTGTGCGTAGTGGTATTTCCTTCGAAGCGGGGCCCGACTGGTCCATCATGTAGATCATGCAAGACCTTCTCTAAATCATGTGCCTCTAGGCACCTAAGCAGGATTCCATTACTATGGTTTTTGTAAAGCACTTCGTGCACCTCTGATAGGATAAATCTTTGAGAAGAAATGCCCTCTTCTGTATCATGGAGAAGTGAGAGGGTATAGTTCCTTGCTCAAGGTACTTGCACACATTTTTGTATGAAGAGTTTCAGCATGAAGTGGGTGGTGCTCGCTCTACATCATACATCTTGATTTCTTGCTCCCAACCAATGAGCTCATCTTCTTCCTCTTGTGCATGGACTTTCTCAGCTGCAAGTCTGCAAAGACCATGACCCTTGATAGTGTGAACTGGCTTGATTTCAAGATCATACTCTTGCAAGCTTGTCATCTAGTTCACATGTCGTTCACCCAGCTTTTGTTGTACTAGTGAGTGAACTGCTGGATGAGGCACATAGACTATGCAATGATCTTTTAGCAAGTAGGTTTTGAAATGTTTCATTGCCTTATATACTGTGTATGCTTGTTTATCAACGGCGGGGTAGTCGAGTTTGGTTCCATGCATGCTTGCGCTCATGGAGAAGATGGGTTGTTCGTCGTTCATCTCATCCTTTTGAGTGAGTACTGCAACAAGTGAGTTGTTTGAGGTGAAGGTGTATAGCAAGAAATATTTGTTGAAATTTGGGCTATAAAGTGTAAGGAATTCTATTATAGCCTTCTTAATACATGTGAATGCATTCTTTTGCCTCTTGCCCCAGTTGTAGACTGAATCCTTCTTGATCATGTCTTGAATGGGTTTTACTATCTGCGCATAGTTCGAGTTGAACTTTTGGAGGAAGTTTATATTTCCCAAGAAGGACTGCATTTCTTTCTTATTAGCTAGGTGAGGGATTTGTGTAATGGCCTAGACTCAGTCTAGATCAAACTTGATCCTACTTCTAGAAATGATGTGCCCAAGGAGGTTCCCCTTAGACACTGCAAATACACTCATTTTGGAATCCAAGGAAATCCCGTATTTCTAGCATCGCTCAAATATCTTCTTCATATGGCATATGTGGTCTAACCGTTTTTTGGAAAACACAATCATGTCATCAAGGTACACCACTATGCTCTGTCCAATGAGTCCACAGAAGGTGATGTCCATGGCACGCTGAAAGGTTGTTCCTGCATTCATGAGCCCAAATGGCATTCATTTCTATGCAAACATACCCCACTTTGTATGGAAGGTAGTTTTGAGTTGATAGGTTCCACTACCTAAACTTGGTTATATCCTGTAAACCCATCAAGTAAGGAAAATATCTCTACATGGTTCAAGTTTCAGAGATCAACGCACAAGCGGATCTCCCGAAATTCTTACATACAGGAAGAAGGTTGGAAACCCATGTGTAATGATGAACTCTATATATGCTATTTACATCCAACAACTTGGTAAAATCTTTCTATATGGGGGGTTCAAGTGACGGATTTACTTTCCTCAGATTCTGCTAAAACAACTTGACCCCTTCTTTGATTGGAATCACATGTTGGATTATTCATGTGTCATATGTTTTCATATCATCATATGTCTACGCAAACACATCCCCATATTGTTTTAACAAGCAGATAAAGGCTTGTCACTCCTATTATGTGCAACATCTATCGAGATTGATGAAATTTAGATCTTGTTCTATTTCCAGGTTTATCTGTTCAGGAATCATGGTAGAGTTGTGGGTTTTGTTGTTCCTTGGCCCCTGAAAGTGGTTTTGCAAGTCATAAATATTTTCTAGATATACCACACCCTTGGGGATGAGGTTTCCTTTCTTGTCATTAGTCCCAGCTTGTAGAGATTTCTCGTGCTTATCCTTGTCAATCGTCACATCTTTGAAGACATTAGCGTTGGCCATGAAGTGTAGTATTTGTTGATCATCATCAAAAATTTGTAGATTAGTTATGTTACTAGGGATAGAAGGCTTGTAAAATATTTCAACAGTAAATCTATCCCTAAGTGGTGACATACTAGAAGTTGCATTTGCTAAAGCATTGACATCTACATTACACGTTCTTGGCACAACAATGATATTGAATGCTTGGAAGTTAGAGCTTAGTCACTATACCTCTTGCTAGTAACTTTTGATATGAGGTGATAAACAGTGGATGGTGTTATGTACTTGTCATACCACGATTTTTTAATCACCTACCACTTTGAGCACAACAAAATTGAGGTTGATGGCCTTTTGGAAGCCTAGCACAAGTGCTTCGTATTCAGCAATGTTGTTCATGCACTTGAACTCCAAGTAGCTCGAGATCAAATGTTTCCTGTGCTTTGGGTCAATCAAGACACACTTAGCTTTAGAGCCATCTTGTGTCTTTGATCCGTCGAAGTACATGATCCATAACTCATCTCTACATGGACCGTTTGATGCACTTATACTACTGCTACTGCTACTATTGCTATTTTTGTTGCTACTGCTACTAATGTTGCAATGTGGTGTATAAGTTTCATTTCCATCAGTTGGGCAAGCAAGAAGACCCAGTTGCATGTCTGGTGGGGTCAGAGTTGGATGTGCAAGTTAAAACCCAAGTGTTGTTTCCAAGAGGAAGTTTCCAAATATGAACTTTGAGAAAGCCAACGGTTCGTTCTCACCATTGATGGGAGTGATTTTCTCTCATGTATCTCTTGCATAACACCTAGATCTAATTTCTTTTGCCCTGGTACAAAAGCCAAAAGTGTGACCAGTCTATAGCAAAGTATCCATTCAACTTGCTAGACCAGTCTTTGCTGAGCAGTAAGCCGTATGCTTCTGGTATGCACACAACAACAATGTTGGTGCACTGGTGAATTCAACCGTCATGAGATAGCCAGATGATCACATCCCGAAGTTCACCTATGGCTAGTACGCATGTCTAATAAAGTTGGATGATTTGCGCAGATGTCTTGCTCCATTGTGCATTGACCTTCTTGGTGATGGAGAGTGGCATGATAATCAACCAAACAATTGTGAACATTGTAGTTAAATAGTTTGAATGAAAGAAAGAATGGAGGGAAAAAAAGTCTTCTTCTTCCATCTAGAGTGTGTTGAGTATAGTTGTGAGTGAACTGGGAAATTTGCTTGCTCCCTTGCTAGTAGAGGCTGCGATATCTACAGATGTTTTCCCCAATGTGCACAACAAAATATCCCGTTGACTTTGAATCTTAGCTAACTCGAACAAAGATATGTTTGCACAAAATTTTCTTCATGTCTTCCACAATGTTGTATTCAAGAGCGGGTAGACTCACCGAGATTTCCAGGGTTAGACTTATGTTCGTACTGTCTGGCGAAGTGCTCTCCAGTTTATTGCTCATGGGCATACTCTTGTCTACTGCTATCTTCTGAGGCTTGCTTTGTGTTTTCTGCTTTTGGACAGGTGGTGGATCAACCTTCCTCAACAATTAAATATTTTCTTGTATTTCCCCAAATTTAAGGGGAGCCCCTTGACTTTTGAGATTGTATTGACCATTTTTCTTTTGGGGTTGCTTATTAGTGTTTGTTTTCTACATTGTTGGCGAGCACTGATACATATTGATTACCTGCCTAGTGCGGGCACCTCATTAGGTGCAACATCTTCATCATTGTCTGTGTCTCTCGGCTACCACTGCGTACTACTCACTACGTTTAGTACATAGTTTCATACTGAGTCTGCAACTAATTCCAATCCAAAAAAAAAGACCCTTCCAGGTGGTTGTCCCTATCGAATAAGAAAAAATTGTTATTCGCACATTGTTCTATCTGGAACACTGAGATGGAGCTCTGCATAGTTTTAGTCGGGAAGTGGTTGTTGCATGATGACATGCTTCCTTTCTATTATTTGGGAGGTTGGCTACTTACAAATTTGTCGATCATTCGTTGTTTCATCCGAGACACTTTTGTTTTCAAGTTCTTGATAAGAGGAGTATAGGTTCCAATGTCACTTGCTTCCTTGTATTTACCCTTGCTCGCTACAACCTGGGGCTTCCTGATTGCATCTCTAGAGGCCTTTGTTGGTTCATCATCCTTGATGACTCCAATCGCGAGTAGGTATTTATCCACAATGGTTGCCTCTTCGAAATTTTATAATAATGTTAGTTTTGCAGCTCGCTTGACGAACTGTGCAATATTGGTTGGAAGTGTAGACGTATAATAGTCGTTCGTGATGGTCATGAGGTTTTGTGTCCATTTCAAACTTGTTCAATATGCACAAAACCTCTAATTGATATCTTTTACCTTTTCTTTTGACTCCATCTTCAGACTACCCACCCTTTGAGCAACATGGTTGGGGTCTTGTCATCAACGAATTTTCCAAAACATCCGTTTGAACTTACCCCAGTTATGGATGGAGTTGACAGGAAGGTTGTGATACCATACTACTATGTGGCTATCCAAGGTACATAGAAACAATCTGCATGCAATTTCATCATACCATACCTCGCGTGTTTGCAACTGTAGGTAGAATTTGTCCAAGTGGTCTTCTGCCTTCATTTCGCTGTTAGGGTCATACTTTGTGAGCATTCTCTCTAAACACTTTGGCATCTTGTGCAAAGCACTTGGGAGAGCCAATGTTCCCCGAGTCATCCATTCCAAGTTTTGGTCAACAATGTCTTCTTCTTCTTTGTCCTCCTCCTCTTCTTCAAAATATGACGGTTCTCACTCTGAGTCTATTGGTTCACCTCCACCTTTGCCTCCTCTACTTCCTTCCCCTCTGCCTCCTATACTAAAATCTGAGCCCAAGATCATGAGGGTGTCTCATTCTCCCTATTTAAAGACTAGAGGTTCCTCTCCATTCTCAACAGCATTTTCCAAACCTTTGAGTGTGGCAAGAACTACTTCTTCCACCGATGATACAAAACATCCTATGGGAGTGGTCTTTGGCTTCCTTGTTGGGTATGGAAGATCTTGTATTCCTGGGATAAGTTCAACTACTTTTAAAAATTGGTGGGTGATGGGATAGACAAAGCAGAGGTGCTGATACGAAATTTCACGTTAACATCTAGGAGGTGAGGAGTAACCAAATTCAAAGCTGCACGTAGGTGATAGGGAGTACGAGTTACTGCCTTGACCAGATGATTGACGACTGGGGGTGAGAGGACATTCAACCATCAATAACTGACAACCCTCCTTCTAGTGCTAGAAATGTTGATGGTGTTGGACCCGTCAACATTCCGGGGATCTCCTTGATATGAATTCCCAACTAGACCTCACACCATTTGGTGTAGGAGTCCCATACAGTACGCTGGCCTGGTTTCCATTATCTTAAAGGTTTGCCTTAGCTCTTGCTTGTTAGCATATGAGAGTGGTCTGGTTTGTCTTTGAACAATGCAGTTCGCATGCTTGGTGAGTGCTTAGTGTTAATTGTGTCAAGGTTCTTTCACCGCAGAGGGGGAGGGTGTAGGTAAGTCTCAAGTCGAAAGGGAATAGTCCCAACTCTGTTACAGACACACAACACAACAGGATGTGCGCATCTTTTGGCAGAGTAGTCCACACGGATGTGGTAGTCACAAATAAATAGTGAATGGATAGCATGTACAACACCCAGCGAAATAGTCCACATGAGTGCGACAGTTGTTATAACAAGCTTATGGGAATGATTATGTCAAGTGTTTGGCAGAATAGTCCACACAGGCAAGACAATGTTAACAACTTATACAACACATTTTGTAAGTATATGTATTAGAAAAACTGAAATAGTTCAATTGTCTTAATACACGTTAGCAACATGCATTACAAGTTTCCAAAGAATAGTATTACAAAAAAATACAATACATGTGTGAAAATTTGTTGGCCTGTTCAAGCTTATGAATTAAGTGAAAGTTCCAAGACACATTGGTACACCATTACATCACTAACCCTAATAGTAGCATGGGATTGGAGCCACTAATTTCTCCTCAAAGAAAAGATGACAAACTCTCAAGGCTATGTGGGAAGAGCCAAGGTGAAAAGTCTTTTGCATGTACAAATGAGGGGTATATATATCCAAGGGTGAAACTGAACCTTATGAATGTTCGACTTCCCTCATGACTCTTCAACTTTACATGACTCTTCGACTTTACATGTTGGTCTCTTAGACTTCCATGTTACATTACATTGATTACAACAATATGACCCACAATAGTGATGTGACCAAGATGACTCATGACATGAATTGACACATCAGAGCTGGTACGTTCATGCTGTTGGTGGTGCCCATGTCGAGCTACAGTGTTGCTGAGTGATGGATGTGCTCTTGGTATATCATAGCTTCACCTATGCATGGAAAGGTGTGCAGAGTATTCGATGGTCTTGGTGTTCGCTTGATGTTGCACATGCATTTCTCTCCTTCACTTGTACTTTGCATGCTCCGTGTGTTCATTCATTTGCAAACAAGTCTCTTAGCATGCGCTCCAAGTTCATCCCATTCGTCATCGTACCATGTATTATCCATGTACCTATATCTGCAATCACTAATGATGAGATGAAATCAAATCCATAAATCTCCTAGTCTAACATGATGCATTATCTTTCACTTTTGGATGCAAGTGATCAGGAGAGAGGGCAAGGCTCTAAAACTGCACAGAGCACATTTCAGGTCAGGATGCAGGCTTCGGGCACTGTCAATGAAAATTGTGCAGAGGTCACTGGGAGGATGAGATGGGAATTTTGGATCAACAGTGACTCTCTGCAGGATCTTTCTCAGTTGAAGGAAACATCTGCATAATTTTTCCAAGGAGAGTGTAGGCAACAGGGGGACACTAGCAGTGCAAACCATGCAAATTCTTTGGGGAGGCTAGCAGCGAGTTGCAGAAGTTTGCTAGAAAAAACTACGTAGAGTTGGGAAGTTGGCTTATAGGACATCCCTTCACAGTTTTTGGGCTAAGCAGGATGTTGGGCAGCTAGGAGACAACCCAGGAAAACTGCCAAATTTTCAAGAGGAGTAGCAGGCTAGCTAATAGGGTGACTGGCTGACAGGATTGCACAAATTTCAAGGATAGTGCAGTGAAAGGTAGCGAATGTATGTTCGGCATGTCTGTGTAATTTCCTCAGTTAGTAGAGGCGGGCATGCTGACAACTTCTGTGAAATTTTTTGGAGTGATGGGCAGGGTCACTTTGACCAGTTGGAGGCTTCATGGCTTTGCTTGCAGCAAGCACAGATTGAGATGGATTACTGAGAAAATTCTACATGTTTTGGGTGATAGCCAATTGGGTCAACTCTAGGATTGCATAATGCAGACTGCCTCAGAGGTAGGCTCAAGCTCTGCATAGTTCTGGGCAGCAATGCATGATCATTGAGAGATGAGACTGCAGAGTGCATCTTAGCAAAGGTCCAACTATTGGAGGGTGGTCTGGTCAATAGAGTTTCATCAAAATGAGTAAGTGTGTGAACAAGCGAATTCATACATGCATGACCTTGTGAACACACACTCAACATGACTTGATGACAAGAAACCTCGAAACATCAAGACAACATACACTTAGTGTGACTGCCTGACAGGTGCGAGCGACAAGCATGACACTTGTGATAGATCTTTGAACGACAACAACGACACGTCCGTGACATTGAATACAACTTCGTGTGTGTGCTGGACATATGCTTACATAGAGAATACAACTTGTACACATGAAGAGGGACTTTGTGCATAGCCAGAACATGACTACAAGCATGACATTGTGACCAACCTGCTAAAATATGTCTGGTGAACGGTTAAGCGAGGAGGGTGCAAAGACTCAGCACAAGCCCATGGGATGAGCCCGAGTGCTTGCAAACATCAAGGAAAAACCTAAGGAAGGCTCTATAATTATATGTGGGCCAAAATTTTGGAGGGTTTTGCAACCGCTACAACATGTCTACAAGATTTCATTAAGGAATGGTCTTATTCTAAGATGGTTGTACTAACACACTATGTGTTGAGACAACTGATATGCACTTGATTGCAAGTGGGTGCTAGTTGTATTGTTATGACTAATGACTATGAGTTGATTATGACATGGTTGTTATTCTTGGTTAAGGATGATTTCAAATTAATAGACACAATGCCTTGATCTATGGAACATGTGACTAGCATGTGTGAACAGTGGTAGGGAAACATGTTTGGTATTAGCATGACAAGATAACAAATGATTTGTTTATATAACTAACAACTAGGTGATGTGATAACACACAATTAGACTCAATTTTAGCAAGGTAAAAGTTCAAAGAAAAGAATTAGGTGAGAATTCATTTTTCTATGTTTGTAAAAAAACAATTCCAAATAAATGAGTGCTTTGCATGAATATAGGAAGTCTTCTTAACCTTGATTTGTCTGACATTATGTAGATATGTTCTATATTCTTGAACATGTATTTGATAGGTATAACAATTGTTTTCTAGTTATGACTAGATTCAGCAAGAGAAATGGAGTCCCTTGAGAGATGACATATGTACGTGTTTAGTTATAGGTCAACGTGCTAGGCACAACAAGGTAAGGTAAAGGGTATATTGTTATGTTTATTTATGCACTAAAAGTTATCTCTTTATGGCAGTATGATGCAGGAGATTGCATGGCAAAAGAGACTACCATGAAATATTAAAGAAGACTTGGGTTGAGATTTCCCTTAGAAGCAATGGGAACCCATGGGGATTGAGTCATGGTGTTCATTTCTAGTTTTCTGCTTTCGATGATTTGTGATTTGTTTGTGCTTGATTGCAGTTTTTTTTTTGTGTCTGGTGCATGGCCATGCAAATTTGTTTGTGTGTCATGTTGCTATTGTTTTTTCATGGTTTTCTTCTTGCCTTCTTCTTTTTTGCCTATTATGTTTTGAGGTTCTTGGGAATTGGTTGGGAAAGAGGAGAGTTAATGGAGATTGGGGAGATATGAATGAAATCGATAGGTAATGTAAGATCTGGATGAAGTTTGATACATGTATAAGGGAAGCTAAAGGAAATAATATGGTAGTCAGTTAGATTGGTTGGATCCACTGTGGTAAATGGACAATAGAAGGAAAATCATGAGAAAGGTAATAGTAAAGGTAAAGTAAATGGATTTGAGGTGTCAGGTGCGTTGGTTATGTTGGGAATTGTTATTCTCAGTATTGTGCATGTTGTGCATGGCTAAAGGGATTTCTTTTAACATTGATATTATGATATCTAGTATTTGTGTTGTGATTATGATTATGCTGATGTCTATGTATGTATACATGTATGTATGTATGTCGTCATCTGATAGGGTCATCAAGGATCATGATTTTTGTTTATGCTAATGTATGTATATGTATATATTTATATATGTATGTCATTTTCAGACAGGGTTGTCAGGGATCATGTTTGTGGAGGAATGATTGTTTATGCAAGTGAATGACATGAAGAGGTTCCTGGTTTTATGAGCAATCATGTGGGAAGCGTAGCCCTGAAAAATACTTGAGGTTAGTATAATTTGGATATGATTTGATATTATGTGTTTATACTATGTCTATGTTTCTGTTATGGTAGGCTATGCTGAGGGGCACATCAAAATAATGGAATCAGTGTGATCTGCGGCATGTCGGGACAAGCATGGATGGTGGAAAGACACTAGAAGCAAGGTTGATTGGTAGAGTTAGTGTGGTCTATGGATGTGATATACTATTGTTGTATACATGTTGTACATGTCATATATATAGTGCTGTGTACAGATGGTGTTGTGCACATGTCGTATATGTAGTGTTGTGTACATGTTGTATATGTAGTGTTGTGTACATGTCGTATATGCAGTATTGTGTATAGATGGTGATGTGTACATGTTATATATGCAGTGTTGCGTACAAGTGGTACAATGTACACATTGTACATATGGTTTTGTGTATATGTTTTACATGCAGTGTTTTGTACATGTTGTACATGCAGTGTTGTGTACATGTTGTAAATGTGGTGTTGTGTGCATGTGGTGTTGTGTACCTATTGTACATGTGGCATTGTGTACACATTGTCTAGGTGATGCCCTGTACATATGGTGTCGTGTACACATTGTGTAGGCGGTGTTGTGTACACATTGTGTAGGTGGTTCTATGTACATATGGTATTGTGTACATGTCATACATGTTGTGTTATGAATATGTGGTATTATGTTATAGGAATTATGTAGTAGTTGTGTCGTGACATGTGTATTTGTTGTATTGTACAATGTGTACATATATGTATTTTGTTATACACTAGGTATATGTATATGTATTTTTTTGTACATTGTGTGTATGTATATGTATTTTGTTGTACATTGGGTGTATGTATATGTATTGCATTGTACATTGCATGTACATATATGTGTTATGTTGTACATTGGGTGTATGCATATGTATTGTGTTGTACACTAGGTGTAGGTGTATGTATTGTGTGGTGTTGTACGCCATGTGTGGGAGTATGTGTGGTGATGGGCATTATGTGTTGTTGAGCATTAGAAAAGGTATGTAATTGCCACTTATTTCATTATCTTTTCCTTTAATTCATAACTTCTTTACATTATGATATGGGCATATGATGAAGGATTATGATAAAGTTAAATAGATTTGTGAGTAACGTAAAATGACTAATTATTACCTTTTTCTATGTAGAAAATGAAGAAAATGGAAGATCACCATTTCAGAGGAAAGGACAAGGCAAAACCAACTATTGTCCCTTTGACAGGGAACCACATACAGACAAGGCAATCCAGATCGGGGCACATGAGCCAGGAAAAGGAAGAAGAAACGCCATATCAGCGTAATAAGATGAATAGGTAACTGAAGGATAACAATATGGTGAATCCCTCAAGATCCTTTGATCCTGAGGGATCACTACCTTAAGAATATTTGTATCTTTGGTACTTCCACCTGGCCACAATAAAAAGCAACAACACTACTAACCCAAGGGGCAGATTATTGTTGTTTTATAGAATTTGTTGTTGCAAACTGAACTTTGATCATCGGCTCTCTTTAAAGAATGATTAATGTAACTCTGTTTTCATGATTAATACATAAACTTTGTTGTTGTTCTGTCTTTGATTCTGGATTAACCGCAGAAGCGCGTCTATGGTGGCTAAGGGCCCAACCCTAGTGGATCACTTGCTTTATGTACCATTATTTTCCTATTACAAGTTCTTTGTGGTTTGATTTCTTTTACTAGCTTCATTCAGTAATTTGTCGTTCCTTGACATTTCATTTACTGGCTCTATTATATTTAATTCGTATTTGAATAGTAAGGTTATCATTTGCAACTAAAATGTTATGTTGTTCATTCTGAAATCATATCGCATTGTTGTTCCTTTATAGATCGACATTACTATTCCTTTACAGAGTAACATTGTTGTTCATTTACAGATCGGTATTATTGTTCATTTAGCTACGGTTTACCTCTAATTGTGATTGTTGTTCATTTAGATTACCATTCCATTGCAACTGCGATTGTTGTTCCTTTATAACCGTGGTTAATGCTTATTATGCTAAACTCATAATATTGATTCCTTCATTATAGATTCGTTGTGTGTTAACATTTGATTTAGTTCGTTGTTCAATATTTCATATACTTACTTAAGTTTTCTATTCCATTCTTGGTTTGTTGTTCAATTCATTTACTAGTTAAAGATTGTTGTTCAATTCCTTTAGATTACGATTGTTGCTTAATTCATTCCTGTAAGTTAAAGATTTGTTGTTCAATCTTTTCAATAGATTAGTTGTTATTCCCGTTTCTGTTAATCGAATTATCATTTCAAGTAATTGCTTTGGTGTGAATAGAATGATCTGCAACTGTAGCGAACATTGACTATTGTTGTCTAGTTCCCAGATTTGAGATATTCTCTTTGATTGCTTTTCATTTGCATCAATTTACAAAGGAAAGAGTTATCATTACTGCATCCTTGACTTATGAGTGTTGTAGTTTCTAAATTAATAATTTAGTTACAAAGCATTTCAATTTCTCGCCATTACATTTAGAGTTTGTTTCCATCATTTATTTACTTCTATAAAAAGCACTATACTACTAGAATTACCCTTGACAAGTGACCGCCTCAGACTAAGTACACTTTTGAGATAACAAATAGTACCTGGATTGCTAATTAATGTAGGGTAATTAGAGGTTAAAAAGACCTTTTTTACCGCTCAACATTTTGGCGCCATTTCCGCGGAAGAGTGTATCCATTTGTTTCTTTTGAGAGTAGTGTAAGTACCTGCTAGGAGAGAATTGGGTTTTAAAAATTAAAGGTGAGAACCTGCATACGAAGCATGTAACAGCCCTGCTCCCCCACCCGCTTTCCTATAGATTTGTTGTTATTTTGGGTGGAAATCAGCATTTGATTTGTGTGCATGATTAAGCAAAAAAATCCTAAAAAGAATCTTAAATCACTACCCAAGCCTGATAAAGCTAAGGGGCCGGTGACCCTTGGTTGATCAACCTTTATAGACGAAATCCTTAAAAAAGCATAATCTTAGCCTTCAGTAGGACCTAGAAAAGCTGCTTCTAGAAAATCTACTAGTTCCCTTCAGGCCACAGGATCACCATCTGTAGCCTTTGCTGAGGTGCACAACCAAACCGAGGAGAAAGATTTTCAAGAAATTGAGAATTCTAGCCCAAAACCATTGCAAGAAGGGAACCTTAGTAATCTCTGTGAGGGAAGAGGAGAAACAGGGGAAACTGAAGAACCAAGATCTCCTCTTCAAATAATTCAGCCATTAAGTAGCCTAGATAAGGGAAGTGCTGTAAAAATCATCCAGAATGAAGAACCTCAAGAGTTAAAATCCCCCGAAACATTAGGAACTCTCATCATCCCAGACAAAGGAAGTGCTGTTAAGGCCATTCCTACTCCGTCTAACCAGCCTAGGAATACCCTCCTAGCAATCCCAGAAGGTTATTGGAACATATTTGACCAAATGGCCTAGAACCAACAAACCCCACAAACCTCCACACTGCAATATCCCATTGTAGATACTATAGTTAATGCGCCTATGAAGGCAATTCCTCTCCATCATATCCCTACATTCCATGGCCTAACGTCGGAAGACCCAGATGCATTTTTGTTTGAATTCGATGTGCTGTGGAGGGGATATGACTATACCACTGATCCCCAAAAGCTGAAACTATTTTCCTCTACATTAAGAGGAGCTGCTTTACGATGGTTTATGGAGTTAGGTGGAGGTGTTATAAATGACTGGGATTAGATGAAAGGTGCCTTCCTAAAGAAATATCAAGATTATTGTAGGTCTAGAGAGCTATAGGATGAAATATTTCATATGGTAGCTAGACCTAATGAGACACTAAAAGAATATGTTGAACGTTTTCAGTATAATCTTCAAAGATCTCCTTATGCATCATTACCTTTACCTGACAATGTATTAAAAACAACATTAATTAAAGGTATGAAGGAACAATGGATTGAAACACTGAATATTATGGGAAAATGAGACATCTATCAAGAAGATTTTGCTAACATCATTGATTTATGTATCAGGAGCTCACGAGGTAGCACAAGGCTAAAACCAGCGGAACATGACAGGTTTACAAGGGACAACAAAATCTCTGGAGAAGGAGTAACTTGCGCAGAAATAAAAAATTTACTAGATAATTTCAAAACTGATATATTGGGGACTATGACAACGTAGCTCGATATTATGCAAGCGAAACATAAACAAGCAAAAGCAGAGCAAAATTTGGAAATATTCTATCCCAGATGCAGAAAGAAACATAGCCACAAAGAGTGCCCACTAGACGCAATTCAAGTCTGCACTATTTGTACAAAAGACCACTCTACGGAGAGTTACCCCTCACTTCCTGGTTTGAAAGTAGTATACAAAGAAGCGGAAGAATAACCAGAACCGGTGTACCTACTTAATCAACACTGTCAATGGTAGCTGCAACAATCAAGTATGTTCCCTGATCCATCTTCTTCTTTCCAGCCTCCACAATATCATGCTCAGCAATATAATACAATGTGGCAAAATCAACCTCCCTTCTCAAATTGGTCACCACAACCATTTCCTTCATCATCACCATGGTCGAATCAAGCAAGCCAATCTAATTGGCCAAATTTTCCCCTACACTCCACCATTTTGGAAAAACAATGCATATCCAACACAATGGTCCCCAGAGTCAAGCCTGGCAAACAAACTGGCAAAGACCGATGAATCAGCTAGTAGGAACCATTTCACTCCCTCAACCTACACTGCCAGCACTACAAAAAAACCCCCAGTCCAACTTAAGACCGCAACTCCCAGCTCAACCCAACCCGAACCAAAATAATGGACCGGTTCAATCTGTTCAAATAATTGAAACATCAAAACTAGAAACCGATCTAAGGGAGTGCAACGACCTTCAATTAAGGTTTGGGCGCATTATAGAAACTAAGGGAGATAAAAATGTTCAAGTTGAAAATCAGTTACCCACAAAACAACCATTACAAGAAGAAGATGTGGTCAGACAACAGACTCATGACCAAGCAACCACATCTTCTCCCCCATTCCCAGAACAATTAATCATACCGCGCCCTATAGAACATCCTAACTTTGATATTCTGGGAGAACTAAAGAATATGTACATAAAAATCCCACTCCACCAAGATATCCAAGATATCCCAATATATGCAAAGACCATCAAAGAGCTATCTATAAAAAAACCAAGGAGGAGAATAAAAAATAACCCAACAGTTCAAGTAGTGTGCACCCTATCTGATCTATTATCAAGAAGAGAGGCACCTGTCAAATATGAAGACCGAGGAAATCCAATAGTGACAATGCAAATCAATGGACAAACCTTTTCAAATGCGTTAGTTGATTTAGGGGCTGCAATTAATATTTTAACAACCACCACTTGTCAAAAACTGGGCATTACATCAGTAGAACCAACCTCCACCTTATTAGAAATGGTTGACCGATCAGTGGTTAAGCCAGAAGGTACACTACATGATGTCATGGTATCCATTGGTTCTTGGGAATATCCTACCGACTTTCTAATAATAAACCCCAAAAACTGACTCGATGGACATTTGTTAATTTTAGGCAGACGTTGGCTTGCGACCACTGATGCTTACATTGGCTGTCGACAAGGTAGTATGACCATAACTAGAGGGATTAACATCAAGAATCTAGCCCTATACCCTCTAGCCCAGCCAAGTGTAACAATAATAAAAACTAACAAACATCCTGTATCATGCCTCACTGAAAACATTAGATTACCATTAACAATAGAAGATGCCCTCGATTTTAAAGATCAAACAGAGGATGATGTTATTAACAACTTCATTAACCAAGCTGAATCTAGATCCCACGTATAATGTCACATGATAGAGGCAGAATTTGACAATTAACTAGAATAATATCCTCTCAAAGACACTCATGATCAGACAATACCCACTACCTCTGTTTCAAATAGCAAAACTATAGAGATTGAGCCAGGAAAAACCTTAAACATCAATAATAACCTGACTCCTGAACAAGAGGAGAAACTGGTCCAACTACTGAGAAAATACAAGGAAGCTTTTGCATGGGATTATCCGAACATGAAGGGAATCATCCCCAGCTATGTACACACCACATTTATACAGAAAAGGATGCAAGACCTGTTCTCCAACCCCAACAAAGAGTTAACCCTCACCTAAAAGACATTGTGAAAGTTGAATTACAAAAACTTTTGGATGTAAAGTTTATTTATCCAATCTCCGATAGCAAATGGGTCTCTCCGCTAGTAGTAGTGCCAAATAAGAATGGAAAGTGGAGGATTTGTGTAGATTATAGAGAATTAAGAAAAGAAACCCAGAAATACCACTTCCCCTTCCATTCATTAACCAGGTATTAGATACATTAGCAGGAAAGAAGTTATTTTCTTTCTTGGATGGCTTCAGTGGGTACAATCAGATTTATATTGCCTTGAAGACCAGGACAAAACTACTTTTAGCTGTCTTTGGGGAATGTTTTCTTATAGAGTCCTACCCTTTGGCCTATGCAATGCCCTTGCCACATTTCAAAGGGCCATCCTCAACATCTTTTCAAATTTAATAAATGAAGGGATTGAAGTATACATTGATGATTTCACACCATACAGAGATGATTTCGACCCAGCACTAGACACATTGGAAAAGGTGTTGCAACGATGTATCACCACCAGGCTCTACTTGAGCCATGAAAAGTGCTATATGATGATGACTAAAGGACTCATCCTAGGTCATTATATCTCAACAGCTAGAATACAGGTAGATCTAGCCAAAATTCAAATAATTTTGTTAATACCTACTCCTACCACACAGACAAAGGTACATAGTTTTCTTGGATTTTCTAGTTATTGTAGGAGATTTATAGAACATTTCTCTCAAATAGTAGCACCTCTATACGCACTAACAGGGAATGTTGTTTTTTTTTTGAAATATAAATGTGACCATGCTTTTGAGGATCTGAAAAAGCTTGTGTCAACAACCCCAATGCTCAGAGGCCCAAATTGGGACCTGCCATTTCAAATTTCATTAGATGCTTCAGACACAACTATTGGAGCAGTCCTTAGGCAAGAAGAAGACAAAAAACCGGATGCAATCTATTATATTAGCAAGAATTTGTCTCATGTTGAGCTAAACTATACTGTTACTGAAAAAGAATTTTTAGCTGTAATACTGCTGTGAATAAATTTAAGCATTATATCATTGGATATCCTATTGTTTTATATACAAATCACTCTGCCATAAAATATTTAGCAAATAAACCAATTACAAATGATAGAATAACAAGATGGTTATTTTATTACAGGAATTCAACATCACAATAAAAGATTGACCTGGGAAAGAGAATCCTATAGCTGATTTTCTCTCACGAATGCCGAAGCCAGTGGATGCAACAACAGTCGAGGATCAATTTCCAGATGAACATTTATTTGTTGTTACAGTCAAGACACCCTGGTATGCTGATGTTGCAAATTATTTAGCAGTAGGAAAATTACCAAAGCATCTGACCCCCAATGAATGAAAACAGATTGTTCAATGTAGTACCTGATTTTCTTGGATTGGGGGCTACCTATTTCATACAGGGGTAGATATGCACATTAGAAGATGCATCTGTGAAGACAAAATATTTGACATTATGAAAGCCTGTCATGACGGACCATGTGCTGGACATTTCGCAGATCAAAGAACTGATCACAAAGTTCTACAAACAAGGTATTACTAGCCCACAATCTTCAAAGACGCAAAGAAATTTGTTCAATCCTGTGACAGTTTCCAAAGATCAGGACGCCCTGGATAGTCCAATGAAATGCTTTTGAACCCACAGCTAGTAATCAAACCATTTGAGCGTTGGGCACTTGATTTTTTTGGTCTGAAACCCATCATCAAACTAGAAAACATATATTCTAGTAGCAACTGAGTATGTTACCAAATGGGTTGAAGCAGAGGCACTTCCAAGAGCTACAAAGGACTCTGTCATTAATTTCTTGTTCCAGATATTTGTGCGATATGGCCTCCTAAGAGACATAATCACAGACGGAGGACCACAATTTGCAGGTAATAAAATTGCTTCAACATTAAAAAGCTATCATATTCAACACAAGATTACCACTCAGTACCACCCACAGGAAAATTGCCAAGTAGAGAGCATGAATAAAGTAATAGAAGCAATATTAACAAAAACCATTACGTCACATAGACACGATTGGGATACAAGATTGCTGGAAGCCTGGTGGGCATACCAAAAAACGTGGAGAAACACCACTGGTTATTCACCATATCAGCTAGTATTTGGAAAGGAACCCATCTTTCCAATAGAGTTCTAAATAAAAATGTTGAGAATAGCACAGGAGGTTGGTCTAGATTTAAATGAGGCCCAGATTAATAGACTACAACAAATCAGCGAGCTGGATGAAATTAGGTTCTTGGCTCTTCAACATATTGCATTAATCCAACAATAGAGAGAAAAATGGCACGAAGCCCTGATCAAAAAGAAAATCTTCCACGAAGGAGATTGGGCACTCTTATACGATTCCAGGTTTCAAGATTTTCTGGGAAAACTTCAGACTCGCTGGCTGGGACCGTATGAAATCTAGAAAGTGCATGACAATGACACTATTACTTTGATTAATATTGATGGATCTGGACATACCTTTAAAGAAAATGGCCACCAAGTTCAACTGTACCACAAAATGCTTACTCGGGAATCCTTCTACCAGCAACTGCAGGAAGATTTTGACATGCAGATTCTGGCTGAGGAAGAGAACTCTTCCTTGCCTTTGGTTCACTAAGTAATTTGATTGCTTTTAAATTTTGTACATAACTTTTTCTTTTCTGTTTGTGTCAATTATGTTCTGTACAGATTTAAGCATTTTTGCAATTTTTTTACATTTTGTTGTTCCTTTCCAAAGGAACAACACTTTCACCGCTTTGCTATTCCTTTTCAAAGGAACAACACTTTTTGCATTTTGCTATTCCTTTCCTAAGGAACAACATTTTTTTCATTTTGCTGTTCCTTTCCGAAGGAACAACACTTTCATATTTTGCTGTTCCTTCCTGAAGGAACAACATTTCTGCCTTTTTACTATTCCTTTCTGAAGGAACAACACTTTCACACAGAAAGGAACAACACTTTCATTTTTTTGTTGTTCCTTTCTGAAGGAACAACACTTTCATGTTTTTTTGTTCCTTTCTGAAGGAACAACACTTTCGTTTTTTTGTTGTTCCTTTCTCAAGGAACAACACTTTCGTTTTTTGTTGTTTCTTTTCGAAGGAACAAAACATCCGCATTTTTGTTGTTCCTTTTTGAAGGAACAACACTTTTGTTTTCTGGAACAACACTTTCTTTTTTCTGTTGTTCCTTTCCGAAGGAACAACACTTTCATTTTTCTATTGTTCCTTTCCGAAGGAACAACAATTTTGTTTTTCTGCTATTCCTTTCCGAAGAAACAACACTTTCGTTTTTTTGTTATTTCTTTCCAAAGGAAAAACACTTTCGTTTTTAGTTGTTCCTTTCCGAAGGAAGAACACTTTTGTTTTTTGTTGTTCCTTTCTGAAGGAACAACATTTCCGCATATTTTGTTTGTGCTTTATTTAGTTTTTGTTCCTCTCAAGGAACAATAGTTTCGAGTATGTTTTTTTTCCTTTTGCTTGCGGTTTTTGTGTGCAAATATTCTTTTGTTGCCCCTCTAAAGAAACAACATCTGTTCCATCTGAAGAACAAAACTTTTTGAGTGCATTTTTCTTCTTTTTGTGTGTATATGTGTTTCACCATTTAGAGGATTTTTGTGAGCAATGGTCATCTAAGGCATAACTATACATTTATGTAAGAATACAAAAACTAGAAGATAATGAAATCAACAAATCAAAGAAAAATCATTATCTTTAAAAGAAATTGCTTTGAATTGATAAGAGAATAGAGGAAAGGAAACAACTATTTATATCACTTTGCTCTCATTATTTTCACTAATACCAATGTGATTGATTATCTTTACATGATGGTTCTTTCTAAATCCCCATAATTCTTTTTGATCATTATAATTGAATAAGAATAAGGGATTTTTTCCTCTATTGAGATGTTTAGACTTCTTACACCATCCCTACTCTTAAGGAGTGTTGAGCCACCCTCTGTATATAAATAGGGAAGTGCTATATAAAAGAAAAAGGAATAAGAAAAGATACATATCTATATGATTACTAACATGATTTTTTAGATGAAGGATAGGGGGTCTCATCAAGAGCCAGCCTACCATGATCATAAGGAAGAAAGTGAAGTAGCACTGAAGAGAAGAGAAGGCACTGTGTGCTTTTCGTGTGTGGCAATTGATCTAGTTTGTATATGGAAAGGACAATGGTAAAATAAATAAACTGATTGAAGGATAAGTATCAATATATATTTTTTTTAATTATAATTATGCATGTTATCTTTGACTCAGATTTATGATCGTTGCATGTGATCTATGATTTTGATTTATGATGGTTGCATTTTGAGCTAAGAGGATGTGATATTTTTGTACACGATGATTTGATCAAAGAGCTAGTTTGACTTGTTGTGACATGAAGTAAACATAATCACAGGCATACCTTATTGACAGACAACCAATGAGGTATGATTTAAATTAGTTTAATTTATTTTGAATCTGATGGAAATTATGTGCTTAGTACAGGAAAGCAAGGAAAAATTCCCATCTTGGGTGGTTGGAATTGGTTGCTTGAAAATTAGTAGTAGTAAAAGGAATTGGAACATGCAATAATATGTTGGTAAAGAACTTCAAGAATAGGGAAATTATGGGACACTAGTACCCAATAGTGTCCATTGATTGCCATGAGCATGCTATGACCGGTATGATGGTTTTAAGGCAGAGATATGACTTGGTTTTTGGACAT
Source organism: Pinus taeda (assembly GCA_000404065.3). NCBI lineage: Eukaryota > Viridiplantae > Streptophyta > Pinopsida > Pinales > Pinaceae > Pinus > Pinus taeda. The sequence continues at coordinate 312,445 of APFE030754120.1, forward strand.
TCTGATGCGAGGAAAGCTTTTCAAGGGATGGATATACCGAGGAATTGTGTAGCAGAGAAGAGGATGCCAACAAAACTTGGAAGTTGTGTGATTGCACAGAAGGGGGCTACCAGATTTACAAAGGGACTGTGTAGTAGAGAAGGGCAAGCTGAGGAATGAATTTTTTTAGGTCATTAGAATTACCAGATAGAATCACATGCACATTGAGTGTGCCTTGAAAAAATGAATTGGTAAACATTCACTAAGGGAATAGGTAGCGCAAGGATTGTAGCTCTAGACATTGTATGCATGTTTAACTTTAGAAGTGGATTCATGACTTCCTAGGAAGGAGGTGAATCCTAATGCTAATTTTGAGGGTGAAGATGTGAGCTTTTGGATTCCCTTGTTGCTGATGTGGGCATCATATCCTTTTATTTTATAGTTGAGAAAATGTGCATATGTATATGTGTATATTATTATGAATATTGTATTGAGCTGGAATTACAAATCTCCATAAACAATATGATTATTTTTTGGTTGAAGAAAATGTGTATAAGTGTATTTGGTTGTGATTTTAAATGCCATAATGAGTTGTATCATAAAACTGTAGTAAACAGTATGATTTTCATGTTTTCAGTAGTGGTCATTGTAAACATTGGAACGAGTTGGGTTATAAATCTCCATGGGTAGTATGTTTTGTTTTCAGTGATTCATTAGTCATAGGTGTCAAAGAACACAGAGGATTGTGTTCCATAAAGGGGTAGCAATTTGTAACAACCCCTAGTTTATTTTCCATGTAAAAAATATATGACCAAGGTCATGGGACATGTATTCGAAAGTGAATGGTGGGAAAAAAATCCTGGTGGGTGTCACTTTCGATTTATTATGGCTAAGGAAATTGGAAAAGGAATTGACAAAGACAAAGAGGAATTAATTAACCTTTTATTTATGAAATAAAGGAATATAGGAGAAAAGGAAGTTGAATAGACACATATTTGCATGAGAGAGAAATTGAAAGAAAAATGAAGGAAAATAAAGAAAATAAAGGCCTCAATGATAAAAAGGCTTTTGAGGATCAGTTCATAGGATTTTATCAATTTAGCTTTGGATCTCTCTTCTATTCTCTCACTCTCTCATACTTTTTCACACTTATATTATTCTTGGAACATGATTAGATCACTCTATTTTTTACTTGGATTGGAGAAACAAGGAAAGATAAAGAAGGAAAGGACAAGAGGACAATGGGATCAACAACTACAATTAGATTTGTTTGCAAGTAACATGTTGGATGTGTGATTTCCTTATTGATTTATGGGTACGTGGTATATGTATGTGATTATTTGGTTATGTTCTACCATTGGCATGGAGGATTTCCTAGATTGATAGTGGTTTTAGCCCTGCCTGGCCATTTCCTAGATAGCTATGGAGTTGTGGGTTTTCCATTTGATTGTTTTTGGTTGGTTGTTATAGACATATTTGGGCACTGCAACCCCAATCTTATATGTCCATAAACCAAGGGCTTCTAAGCCCCTAAAAGTGGTTTTTTATACCCTAAAGGAACAAGGTCAACTGATTACATTATCTCCGAGAAGTTCTCCATGAAAACCTGCTCAGAACTGGTCAAAACTAGACCATCTCACCTGCTCCATGGTCAAGGTGTGATGCATCCCACCTAATGCACATGGGGGGTGTTATGCATATTGAAAATCCCTTCTATAGGGTGTGATGGGTGAAAGTAGACAAATGGCAGAGACAGTTTGCAAGGTGGATGATCATCGAATCTTCCAGAAACTTCTCCTGTGACACTTGCCTCTCTGAATTCACCCAGGGATGAGTAAGAGATCATGAAATCTCCAAGTGGAACCAAGAACTATCAAAGATATGACACTAATAAAAATCCCAAAAACTGACTCACCCACCCTGAAACATCTATATATGGATCCCTCATCCTAGAGATCTAGCGGCTGGAATTTTGTACCTTGTAAGGAAGTGATGTTGGTTTCTCTGTAGAACATCCTAGTGTTGGGTGATCTAGCTTTTCATGAGGTAAAAAGGGCTTTCATGCTAGGAGGATGGCGCTGGGTCAGATCAATGAGTTGTAATCCTCTCTTCTACTACTTCTATCAATAAAGCTATTTGAGTTTTCCTGCATATTCTTGTATATCTCTAAAATCTTGTATTGATATATGCATTCGTATGGTTAATATATATTTGATCATTGTTTATGATTATAGATCTCTATGCTTTGATGGTATTATGCTGCTTTGACTCTACAAGTGTTCTTTGAAGTTGGACAAGTGAGGAAAGAGTGGCAAAGATATGTCAAAAGGGAGAGGAAACAAGCAAGGAGCCAAGCGAAAGACTGAGGTTGGTACTCTCTACTTCTCTCTCATCCATCTCTCATAAAGGAAAATGCAAGTAACTTTAGTTTGTTTGTTTCTAAGATAGCTACCCATCTTAGTGGGACTAGCAGCTTTGAATGGACACTAGTTTTCCCGATAACAAAATGGCGACTCCACTAGGGAGCGAATAACTTGTTTGCTTGTTTCTAGTTTGTTTGATTTATAAACTACAGACAAAGCCTGAAGTTAAGCCAGCTAGCCTTCGAACTACTTTTTCAATGCAACTACAAAGTAGATAAATGCTTCTTTATTCAATCTCTGGGCCAGTTTATGAATGGAACATCTGACTTGTAGACATCCTAAGTGCCCTGGTGGTAGCTCAAGTAACCTCATTAGATCAACCCCTATGCTTTGTATTTACTGACTATCATTAGCTCAGCCTAAATCCCCGAACTAAGCTGCATTTGTGAGCAAAAACCAAGCCCAGTCTCATCCCTGGACCATCGTGCTATCTCCGTTTGACAGTCTAGATGCATCGCACCTCCCGTGTGTTGTAGGTGAGATGCATCCATGTTTCCATGTGTTACAGGTGCGATGATCAGATAAGACTGTTTCTACCTCCATATTTTGATTTTCTCTTCATTGCCTTCAGCTTTATTCAAGTGTTTTTATATCTATGATCAGTATACCACTATTGAAAATCCCTTCCTTTGCATTATTCAGCCTCCATTGTAGGAAGAATTGTGAATGTTTTTATGTATTTTTTGTCATTTACAGTTCTCCTTGGCAAATAGTAGCTTAATCGAACTATCGTCTTTTGATTTGAAAGTGTCGCAAGTGTCGTTTTCAGCCAAAGAAAAGGGTCTTCCTCTTGTTGATAGTCAATTAAACTTTTGCCATTGTATTTGATTTGAATTAATAGTATTTCAAGTGTCAAAAGAAATTTTTGAATTCAAAATCGCAAAGTTTCATCTTAGTCTTCCTTTCTTTTTTTGAAAAGAAAATTGTTAGTACTGTTGCTTTAAAAGAAAAATAATTCAGATCTGTACCTAGCATTCTTTTTGTCATTCACACATTAAGAAAGTGGAAAACAAATACATACATGTGCATTTGCATTTAGATAGCTTGTGGAGATTGATTTAGGACAATGCATCTTAGTGTGTGCTCTCTGCTCTATGTTGAAAGAATTTCACTTCTCTTTCCTTAGTAGCTAGGATTTTCATTGCAAAAAGAGAAATAAATGATTGTTTATCATCTTAGATTTCATATTTAGGAATTGTATATCTACATCACACAGTGAACCTTCAAGGTAAACTTCTTAAGAAAGAACCACTGTAAAATAAATTTGAATCAACATAAAAACGCTTTGGAATCTAACGCACAACATTAGAAGTCTAGGCTAGAGATGTATTCTGGCGTTGTAGAGCCTGGTAACTATCGCTTTCATCATAGGTTGGGTGATTCTTCCTCTTTGAGACGAAAAGTGCCAGTACGTACTTGTGCTCCCATGCACCATTGACTTGTGCATTGAACACAACATTCAGGAAGATTGACTGCCGTACTGTAAAAAGTATTCTGCATTTTTGCGATTGGTTTGGTAATCCCTCTGTCTAGATTTACAGAGTAGTCACTTTCATTCCTTTTCAGACTTCTTAAAAGAAAATGTCCATCTAAGCACTTGTCACTTCAGGCTCATTAAAAATTGAAGGCAACTAGAGTCATGTTTAGCTTTTTCTCGACTCTTAAAAATTGAAAAAGCAAGTTGTGTCAAAGCATCATAAAATTTATTTTAATCAGAATAACATCATTGTTCCCTTGTTGGTCTTAAGTTGAGAAAATGGAGTCCACCAACCAAGGATTTCCCCTTGGGGGGAATCCTAGTCACTTCTCCTCTTGGGGATATGTTGGTGCACCTCATATGGCCACATTGTCCCTTCCAGGACTGACAATTGGCCTGCCAATATGGCTCTTCTCGACCTCTGTCATTCAAAACACTATAATTCCTAAACAATCAAATCAACAACTGGATGATACTAGAGTGAGCCCCCAACCTTCTAATTCGTTTGTTTCTCCCTCTCCTTCTTCCTCTTCACTTGGTGAAGCTAGTAAAACTAAAAACCAAGTAACTAAGAAGAAAAAGAAAGGGAAGGAGAAGAAGAAGAAGAAGCCAATGACAAAAGGGGGCAACCATGCATCGTCTAGTGAAAATCAACACACTGCACCATCCAAACCTAAATCTCCCTGTGTCATTTGCATGGGAGATCACTATCATCGAGATTGTCCTTGCATCCCATAGATCTTAAGGGACTAGTCTCCCCGCTTGCACAATCCAGTGTCATCAACCTCTGACGATCACGTTGAGAGTACACTATAAACTAGTGAAAATGAAGTCAATGGACAGAAAGGAAGATCTAAATTTCCATGTATACTGTGTGAAGGCGATCATGCCATAAACCGTTGTCCCTTCCTAGATGAAGCTAAAAGAGTCTTGGATAACCATTGTGGTTCACCGCTACGGCTTCCTCCTAGATACAAAAAACTCTTGCAAAGTCCATCACTAGTTGAAAATTTGAATGACACACCTTTGTGGTCGGTCGAAGCATCTATCATTGAAGATAAACCCTCTGAGTCCATACCGGACCAAAGTCAACAAGTCGAGACGCCAGTGGACCTAGTCTTGTCTTAAGAAGGTCTACCTTCAGATGATACAGCCACCAAAGAGAATGAGAACGACACCATTCAAATTCTTTTCGTAAACACAGACTCCGATGAACATGGGGGAAATCTACTCATTCCTTTCCCGCAGGAAGGAAGTTCGTCAGAGATTTACCTGGCCGTTTATTCGGTCCCCTCTCTGAGGAACCTAGTCATTTCCTTCGATTGGAATCTACTAGGTAGACCCTGTCTACCATCTAATGTACCATTTTGAATCATAGTGAAAACTTACAGAATGGTCATGGTTGGTACTATCATAGATGAAGGGGCTTTTGTGAGTATCCTTTCCTCAACTGCTTCGAAAGCGCTTGGTTCTCCATCACTTTTACCTGAGATTCGAAATCTGAAAAGCTTCAACAAAGGAACCAGTCAACCGTTAGGGATCCTTCCAAATTTGACTATAACTTTGAGAAGGAAAATCGTTTATCTGAACGTGACGGTAGTCCAAGGACCTTTAGATTACAATCTACTCCTTGGGCGTGACTACATTTATAGCATGGGAGCTATTTTTTCCTCACTCTTTTGAGTGATGTGTTTTTCGCATGAAGGCAGAATGATCCAGCTCGTAGACCAGCTTTCATTCCCAAACTCACCCATATCTAATAGTCAAGTGCCATCCCTAACTGGTCTTTTTGCACAAGGAATGTCTCATCAATCTCCAGTCAATCCACCTGATGAACGCAAGTTATTTGGTGAATGTGACTAAACCCAGGGGGCATGCACCTTGGTTTGCTTCAGCAGGAAAACTTTAGGTATAGGGTAGGTTTCCGCGGAGGATATATGACTAGTCTGACACACCCATTCATTTAGGAAAATGGGATTAGACTGGAATAATGTTCTGTCATCAATGTTATGTGAGTGGAGGCAATGCACAATTCACCTTTGTCTATTTTGATGGATAGAGCCAAGGAAGTGTTTCTGTCTATTGCGTAGGTGGAACCATCTTGTGGATGCAAGAACTTCTATATGGTAACCTGGAAACTCTACTTTGCTACACTTGGAGGCATGCAAACCTTTTTTCATGCAAGTGAAAAGTGACCATTTATTTTCTTAGTTTGTAGGTTCTTAACCCTTTAAACTTGTAGGTTGTTCGTTCCTAGCTTACATAACGAATGGCTCTAGAGCAAACTTTTGAATGGGGCAAGCTCCCTAAAGATTGAACATATCGATGAGACGTCCTTATTATATGACTAGAACAAGCATTTTTACACAAGTTCAAGCTCGTTAAAAAATAAACCTAGCAATGAGCATATGTTCCACCAGAGTTTAAGCTCATTAAAACATCAACCCACCTTTGGTAAATAAACATTGCGATCACATTATTATCATCTTTTGAACCTTGGTCGTGTTCTTATCATCACCTCTGCTCTTTTTTAGCCGATCAAACACCTCCATTTGATTGTTTACCCCTTTTTGAGGAACAAATGTGACAAGTGATTCTATTAGCCACCTTCTTTACACTGTCGTGATTGAAAAGCTCCAAACCTTACCTTGAACCAACTGCTATCCGAAAACATCACTCGTTCCTCAAAAAATGAGTCTCCTTTAAGCTCTTTTCATCTGACTCGTAAAATATGAAAAGATTGCCGAGTAATTGGCCTCTCCAGCTCGTTAAAGTGATTAGAAGTGCCATCCCTCCTCTAGACTTTAATCTTTTTGGACCTGAGGGATCATTGCACAAAAAGATCGAGTGCTTGTCTTGTTCGGCTTGTTAAAACTATCAAAAAGTCATCCCTTTTGTATTATTTTATACTTTTTCAGACATAAGGGATTATATTACGAAAAAGGATTATTGGAGTTTCCTTTCTGTCTCTTTTCAGACTCTCTAAAATTGAAAAGGACCGATTTTTCTTTGTTGTTAAACTCGTTAAAACAATAGCGACAAACTTGTCCATGCAGAAAAGAGCGAGTTTCACTATCGCTAGGCTTGTTAAAACATAGTGACGGCTTTGCCAGAAGGGAAAACTATAGAACAAGCATATGTTATCCTCCTCAAGCTTGAAAAAAATAAAGAGGTACTGGTCAAAAATGATTGGGGAAAAATTGGGAATAAAACTTGAAGAAACCTTATTAGTAGCAGGTCGCTCTTGAACATGACACTTTCACTCCATCACCATGATTGAGTCGGGTTGGGTTATTCCGTTCACCATTCATATCACCATTGGTCCTCCGTACCATCCATTTTTGGGGTCAATGCTACCAATCCATTTCAGTGTCGCCGATATGTTCAAGAGAAGTCGCTCAGAGAATTCACCAACCCAGCTTCTATCTCATCCGCTGCAATACCTTCACGCTTCATTCTTTCATGACCGCCACCCTGAACCTTGTATCATCAGATTGTTTTCACCTCCACAAAATCATTTGCTCCATTTCATGTAGTAGATGTGGGATTCATTAAGGCCCTCCTATGACGGGTCACTTCTTGTCGACACCAGCTCATTATCCAAGAAGATGACTTAGGAACAACCCTTTCAGTACTTTGAAGCTTGCATGCCTTAATGGCAAGTTTATCACTTCCGATGACAGGTTTACATCAATGGCCTTCGACCAGAATATTTTACATGGTGTTTGACATCTACTCATGTATTCATACCACATGAATTGTACTATCGTACCTTGAGGGTCATCATCATTCTTGGTGATTCCTCTCTCACCTGTTAACAACTTACATCATTGGCTGGTAATCAGGTGATGTCTTTCCATGTTCGACTTCAAAACATCTTTTCACATGGATCGACTTGTAATTCGGGTGAAGAATGAACGAGTTTGAAGACCTCGGATCTAGTTTCATCCATCCGGGCTGTGATATATTCAGGAAAATAAAGACATCAAGTGTACATCATAGCTGCACAGATAATCATCCAAGCCAAAGGATGATGGCTCTACCAGAATCGTCAATCTATCACACAGACGGTTGTCTGTCATATGTACATGAAAATGAATTTATGAAGCTAAGCATGGGAATACCCACCTCAACTAGATCATGAAAATATTATGAAGATAATGTATTGTATTGTACCTTATTACAGGTCACCTTTCAGTTCGAAAAACCTCGGATCCTCATGATAAAGCATTTCACCCAACATCAGAAGATTTACGACCTCATGCTTTAGGGGGCAACTGTTATAGACATATTTGGGCACTGCAACCCCAATATTATATGTCCATAAACCAAGGGCTTATAAGCCCCTAAAATTGTTGTTTCATACCCTAAAGGAACAAGGTCAGTTGATTACATCATCTCCCAGAAGTTCTCCATGAAAAACTACTCAGAACTGGTCAAAACTGGACCATCTCACCTGCTCCATGGTCAAGGTGCAATGCATCCCACCTAATGCACACGGGTGGTGCGATGCATACTGAAAATCCCTTCTATAGGTGTGATGGGCGAGAGTAGACAAATGACAGAGACAGTTTGCAAGGTGGATGATCATGGAATCTTCCAGAAACTTCTCATGTGACACTTGCCTCTCTGAATTCGCCCAAGGATGAGTAAGAGATCATGAAATCTCCAAGTGGAACCAAGAACTATCAAAGAGATGACACTAATCAAAATCCCAGAAGCTGACTCACCCACCTGCAAACATCTATATATGGATCCCTCATCCTAGAGATCCAGGGGATGGAATTTTGTATCTTGTAAGGAAGTTTTGTTGGTTTCTCTGTAGAACATCATAGTGTTGGGTGATCTAGCTTTTCATGAGGTGAAGAGAGCTTTCATGCTAGGAGGATGGCACTAGGTCAAATCAATGGGTTGTAATCCTCTCTTCTACTACTCTATCGATAAAGCTATTTGAGTTTTCCTCCATATTCTTGTATATCTCTGAAATCTTGTATTGATATATGCATTTGTATGGTTAATATATATATGATCCTATATTGTTTATGATTATATATCTCTATGCTTTTATGGTATTATGCTGCTTTGACTCTACAGGTGTTCTTTGAAGTGGGATAAGTGAGGAAAGAGTGGCAAATATCTATCAAAGGGGAGAGGAAACAAACAAGGAGCCAAGCGAAAGACCGAGGTTGGTACTCTCTGCTTCTCTCTCATCTATCTCTCATAAAGGAAAACGCAAGTAACTTTAGTTTGTTTGTTTCTATGATAACTACCCATCTTAGTGGGACTAGCAGCTCTAAATGGACACTAGTTTTCTCGATAACATTGGTGCTCATAATTTCTTATGGTTGTGGGTTGGAACAAGTTCTCTAAAACCCTTGGAACAACATTGGTTGAGTTACTAGTCATGAATCCTAGGTTGGAAAAATGTGTTGGAGCCCTTAGTGGGTTGAGTTTCTATTCTTAGAGCTAGGTTGGACAAACACTCTAGAACCCTAGAAGGTTGTAAGTTGAGTTACTAGTTCCTAGATCCCTAGACAATTTGGGTAGAGAATGATCTGGTTGGTGTTAGTGATGTCTGACTGTGAGGTGGAATCATTGGTTTAGGCTTGAGGTGGTTTGGCCTCTGGAAGCCCTAGTTTAGTTCATCTTGGTTTATTCCATGAGATCCCACATTCATGCTTAGAATATGGTGTGGGGGTGATTGGTTGAAAGAGAGATTTAGTTCAACCAAATCTATGGTTGGGTGGTACATGGAAGTCCCTGACTTGGTTGACATTTTCATATGTTAATAAGAGGTTTTGTATGTTGTGATCTATGATCATATGTATTAGTTATGATGGTGTTATTATGGATGATTTTCCATGGTTTATATGTTGGTTATTTGCTACTTTATATGTTGGTTATTTGTTGGCTATATGTTGGTTATATGATGTATATTATCTATGGGTCTTGACATGTTTGATGAATATATGAATAAATGATGAATGAATGAACTAACAAGTGCTATTGCAGTTGGCTAGAGAGGGTTTAGATCCTTCTCGGTGATTATCACGTGCATACTATCAATTTATGATCAAATATGCATTCATGACCTATAGCTTACATGTTTTCCATGTGTTTGACGAAATTTCTAGTATGTTATGGCCAGTGTAGGTCAATTTCATGACTAAATTTTGTATGTTTAGCCTTTTCTTCATGTCATTAATGATTCTGAGAAGTCACAAGAAGTTCTGGGAAATGTTTTGGATGTTGACTTGGAATTTAGGCTAATATCGTAGGACCACACCCTTTGAACTGGTCAATTTGGGTCACAATTGCACCCAGGTGTTGGGCCGTGCAATAGGTATAAATTTACCCTTGATTACATTATCTTTTTCCTCCTTTTTATGCATTTGTGCCATGATGTAATAAGGTTTTGATAGAATTTCCATAGAAAGTGAAAGAAACTACCTTTGATATGATTTGGCTATCAAAACTAACTTTTGTTGCTTTTTATGCAAAGATTAGCGAATAGGACAATTGATGTTCAATCTATTGAACAACAAAGGCTAAACAAGGAGAAAAGAGCATGTCTTGTGTGGTCAAGTTGAGAAGTGAATTGGAAGGATCAGCACAGGATGGAAGATTGTTTTGATAATAGCATTTGGTTGTGAATTCCCCAAGATCTCCTGATCCTAAGGAATCACAATTATCTTTTTTCCTCTTTGACTATAAGAGGGGAAAAATGAATATAATAGAGCAACTTTTCACCTTGTTTACTTCAGTTGTAATTTTAAGAGACAGAGTGTTATTCTAAATAGCACAATGCTACTGTAATGAAATTCAGAGTTAATGGTTAATATATAATTCATGTTTATGTTTGCCTTCCATATTCTAAGTAACTAGGCAGTAATCAATGGCAGCTCGGGCCCGGTTACTCGTGGATTTCACTGCTTTTCCTTGTGATATAATTTTACCTTTTTACTGCAAGTCTATTTGCATTATTTTATAGTTTTACAATTGATCTACTTGGTATATAAATCACTGGTGTTGAGTTTGTGCATTCCACACATTATTTTGTATTTATGTTGATTGGTTTCATTTATTTATGTCATAGATTGATTCAATTACTAGATAAGGTTTATTTGTTGTTAATTGAGAGCCATAGTATTATTGGTTAGATCAGGTGTATTATTGTTATGCAGAAGTTTCTATTTAGCTGAAAGAGCTCTGTTACCACTACAGTGCACTCGGTTGATGTGCTTATGGCCTGTAATTGCAATTAGATATTTTTTATTGAGATTGAGTTTTGATGCTTGAATAGTTTAATTTCTTTTTACAAGTTTGGTAGTTTATGGTTTGATCCATCTACTCTTGTATTGAAATCAATAAGTTATCTTAAAGCATTACTTTCTGCATATACAATGATTTCCATCACTTGCACATACTGTGTACACTCTTGAAACAAAAAGACTTACCCAGGTCAATAATTATTGTGAGGCATTTAGGAGTTCTAAAAGACATCTTATATGTGCCCAACATTTTGGAGTCATTTCTGGGGAGAGTGTTTCTATTTCACAAATGGTGGTGCCTGTTTGATGTTCATTTGCTGTGAAAGAATTGGGTAGTAAAAACAGAAGGTAAGAACCTATGTATGAGCAAGTAAAGTGATTGCTCCTTTGCCCACTATTCTGTAAAATTGTGTAGGAATTGAAGTAGAAATAAATGTTTAATGTTCGTTTGTTGTGAAAGAATTGGGTATTAAAAACGGAAGGCAAGAACCCGCATACGGGCTAGTAAAGTGCTTGCTCCTTTGCCTACTTTTCAGCAAAATTGTGTAAGAATTGAAGTACAAATAAATGTTTGTATTTCTGTATGAATGACTAAGAAGAAAAGAGTGGAAAAAGATATAATTCCTCTACCCAGATCTGTAAAATCTAAGGGATCAATCACCCTTGGACGATGAAACTTCATTGACAAAATCATAAGAAAAGCTAAGTCTCAGTCATCAATAGGATCCCGAACTATTTCTACAAGAAATCTTATTGTAACCCTTCAAGCCACAGGATCACCATCTGTAGTTGACATTGAGATTCAAAGCAACACTGAAGGGTCTGAACAGAGTTTCCAGAACACTAAAAATTTACAGCCTAGCCCTTTACAAGAAGGGAATTCTTGTAATCTCTAGGAAGGAGAAGGAGAAACAGGTAGTGCTGAAAAGATTAAATCATTAGAACCCAAATCTCCTGAAGTAGTGGTTGAACAGAGGACACCCAGTATTCCGAACCAAGGTAGTGTTGTTAAAATCATTCTAAAAGTATCTTCTAAACCCCCTAGGAACAAATCTCCATCTCTGGAAATCCGTAAAGGATATTGGCACATTTTTGACCAAATGGCTCATAATTAGAAACATCCTCAGACTTCTACATTACAATACCCTATTGTTGATACAACTCTCAATTCTCCCATGAAAGCTATTCCATTACAGAATATTCCTACCTTTCATGGGCTAAATTTAGAGGATCCTGATGCATTCCTTTTCAAATTTGATGTTTTATGTAGGGGATATGATTAAACTGCTGACCCCTAGAAGCTAAAACTATTCCCCTCTGCTCTGAAGGGAGTAGCTTTGCGTTGGTTTATAGGGCTTGTTGGAGGTACCATTACTGACTAGGACCAAATGAAAACATCATTTCTAAAACAATACCAAGATTATTGTCAAACTAAAGAACTGAAGGATGAAATCTTTCAAATGGTAGCTAAGACTAATGAGACTCTTGAAGAATATGTAGAATGATTTCAATATAATCTGCAAAGATCTGCTTATGAAAATTTGCCTCCTAAAGTTCTTAAAACTATGATAATCAAAGGTATGAAAGACCAATGGGTAGAAACATTGAATTTAATGGGGAAGGGTGAAATTTATCAAGAGGATTATGATGATATTATATAATTATGCATTAGGTGCTCCAGAGGCAGTGCAAGGTCGAAACCAACTGGAGGCGATGCGATCACCAGAGACAACAGTGCCTCAGAAGGAAGCATTACACGAGTTGAAACTAGTAATTTGTTGGAAGATTTCAAGACCAATATCTTGGGCACCTTGACAACACAATTGGATATCATGCAAGCCAAACAAAAGCGGGCTGAAGCAGAACATGATCAGGCTATTTTCTATCCATGTTGCATAAATAAACATGATCATAGAGAATTTCCATCAGATGTGATACAAACATGCGCCATTTGCACTAAGGATCATGCTACGGAAATTTGTCCATTGCTTCCTGGATTAAAAGAATTTTTCAAGGAAGAAAAAGAGGAAGTGGAACCATTATATCTATTGAACTAGCAACGTCAATGGCAAGCACGTCTGATAGGTATGTCTATAGAACTATCTTTGTTCTTTCCTTCTTCACAATTTAATTCTCAACAATATTCAGGGGTAGCATGGCAGAACCAACCACCTTTCTCTACTTGGCCACCTCAAGCATTTTCTATGCTACCATGGCCCAACCAATCAAATCCAAACAATAATTATCCAAATTCCTCTTACCCTCCACCATTATGGAATAACACCCCCTATTCCTCTCAATAGTCTCCTCCTACCTCACAAAATCAGAACTGACAACCAAAATGGCAACGATCTGCAAACCAGACCATGGGAACAGTTCCTCTGCCTCAACCAACCTTACCAGCACCTTACATGTTGCAGCAAAATCCTCAACCTAATATATGTCCACAACTCCCAGCTCAACCAAATCCGAATCCTAACAAAAGACCGATCAGTCAGTACAAATTATTGAGGGTCCGGATCCTAAAGTTGAGTCGAGAGAATGTAATGAACTTAAGTTAAGATCTAGATGTGTAATTGCTCCAGATGAGGACAAAAATCTGTAACCTGAGGTTAAAAAAATGCATCCAAATAAGACTTCGACTGTAGATGACCAAAAAACAAAATAGGGAGAAGATACAGTCATGCATAAAGATCTTGAACAAATCATAATCACTTCTCCCCTGTTCCTAGAAAGCTTGATAATACCTCGACCAATTGAATATCTTGACTTTGATCTTTTGGGTGAACTCAAAAATATTTGTATAAAAATACCCCTCCTCTATACCATTCAAGATATTCCAATATATGCTAAAACCGTTAAAGTGTTGTGTGCAAAGAAGTCTATGAGGAAAAAAAATAACACCAACTGTCCATGTCGTTGAAACTTTGTCTGATTTATTACTAGGCAAAGAGACACCTGTAAAAAATGAAGACCCAGGGAATCCCATTGTCACAATCCAAATAAATGGTCACTCTTTTCCAAATGCTTTAGTTGACTTAGGGGCAACCATTAACATTCTTACAATAGAAACTTGCGAAGTGCTTAGCATCATAGCCTTAGAACCAACCACTACCTTACTGGAACTTGCCGACCGTTCAGTCATTAAGCCAGAAGGAACATTACAAGCTGTGATGGTTTCTGTGGACTCTTGGGAATAGCTAGTAGATTTTTTGATTATCAACCCAAGAAATCGTCTAGATGGACATCCCTTAATACAGGAAAGGCCTTGGTTAACAACAATTGATGCTTATATAGGCTGTCGAACAGGAAGTATGACCATAACCAGAGGCAATGCTTTTAAGAATCTAGCTTTATACCCTCTAGCTTAGCCGAGCCTAACCATTGTAAAAAATTGGAAACAACCAGTAGCATATTTAGAAGAAAATATCCGTTCATCGTTGATTATGGTAGATGCACTTGAATTCAAAAATCAAACAAAAGATGATATCATTAACACTTTTATCAATCACCCTGTTGCAGTGTCTAATTTGAGATGTCACATGATTGAAGCAGTCTTTGGCAATGAGATTGAAGAAGATTCCTTGAGATATATCAATGACCAACCGATACCAACAACCAATATCTATAATAGCAAGCCTGTTCAAATTGAGCAAGGGAAAATCTTGAACATTAATAATAATCTGAGTAATGACCAGCAACAAAAACTTATACAAGTCCTTAGGAAATATAAAGGGGATTTTGCATGGGACTACCCAGATATGAAAGGGACTGACCCTTAGTTATGCATGCATCACATCTACGCTGAAAAAGATGCAAGACCCATTCGACGGCCACATCATAGATTAAATCCTCATCTAAAGGATATTGTGAAAGAAGAGCTTCAAAAACTGTTAGATGTGAATTTTATTTATCCTATATCTGATAGTAAATGGGTTTCTCCATTAGTAGTTGTCCCCAAAAAGAATGGAAAATGGCAAATATGCGTTGGCTACAGAGAACTCAAAAAAGTGATGCAAAAAGACCATTTTCACCTTCCATTTAAAGACCAGGTCCTTTGATACACTGGCAGGAAAGAAATTCTTCTCTTTCTTGGATAGCTTTAGTGGCTACAACCAAATTCAAATTTCCTTTGAAGACTAGGATAAAACCACTTTCATCTGCCCCTAGGGAACATTCGCTTAGAGGGTATTGCCTTTCGGATTTTGCAATGCACCTGCTAAATTCCAAAGAGCCATACTCAGTATTTTTGTAGATTTCATAAATGAAGTATTGGAGGTATACATGGATGATTTCACACCCTATGGGGATGACTTTGATCAGGCATTACAAACACTGGAGAAAGTCCTAGAACAGTGTATTACTACAAGGCTATGCTTAAGTCATGAGAAGTGTCATATGATGATGACAAAGGGCCTGATTTTGGGGCATTACATTTCAGCAGTTGGAATTCAGGTAGATCTAGCAAAGATACATGTAATCCTCTTATTAGCTACTCCCTGCACTCAAACAGAGGTACGTAGTTTTTTGGGATTTGCTGGATATTATCGTAGATTTATAAAGAAATTCTCACAAATTGCTGCACCTTTATATGCCTTGACAAGAAACGTTGATTTTATATGGACTAATAAATGTGGCATTGCTTTCACAGATCTGAAATGGTTAATATTGACAGCACTAGTATTATGAGGCCTGAATTGGGATATACCTTTCTAGATTTCATCAGATGCATCATATACAACCATTGGAGTTGTACTTGGCCAAGAAGAAGAAAAGAAACCTTACGCTATATATTACATTAGCAAAAAGCTTACTCCTACTGTGTTGAATTATACAGTAATAGAAAAGGAGTTTCTAGCTATTATTTATGTTATAAACAAACTTAGACACTTTATAACTGGATATCCTATATTTCTGTATACTGATCACTCTACCATTAAATATTTAGCTAACATACCAATTACAAATGGAAGAGTGACTCGTTGGTTACTACTTTTGTAGAAATTTGACATAACTATAAGGGATCAACCAGGGAAGGAGAACCTCATGGCAAACTTCCTCTCCCGAGTGCCAAGAATAGATGATACAATGGTGGTAGATGATTAGTTCCCAAATGAACATTTGTTTGTTGTGGATGTGAAAACGCCATGGTATGCAGATGTAGCAAATTAATTAGTAGTGGGAAAATTGCCCAAACATTTGACACCCAGAGAAAGGAAATTGATTTTTCAGCATAGCACTCATTTCTCCTAGATTGGAGGATACCTTTTCCACACGGGATATGATATGTACATCTGCAGGTGCATCAAGGAGGACAAAATTTATGATATCCTAAAAGCCTGTCGTGATGGACCTTGTGGTGGACACTTTGCAGACCATAGAATTGGACATAGAATTCTAAAGATGGGATACTATTGGCCCACTATTTTTAAATATGCTAAGAAATTTGTCTTGGCATGTGGTAGTTGTCGAAGGATGGGTCGCTCTGGCCAATCTAATGAAATGCTCCTGCATCCATAGCTAGTGATAGAAACCTTTGAGTGTTGGGAATTAGATTTTGTTGGGTCATTCAAACCACCATCCAACAAAAAATCATATATATTGGTTGCAACATATTACATAACTAAGTGGGTGGAAACAGTAGCATTTCCAAGAGCAACAGAGGAAACCATTATTAACTTTTTTTTTGAAATTTTTGTGCGGTATGACTTACCCAGAGAAGTAATTACTAATGGGGGAACACAATTCGTGGGTCACAAGATTTCTTCTATATTTATAAATCATCATATCACACACATAATTACTTCTTTGTATCACCCGCAGGCGAATAGGCAGGTGGAGAGCACCGACAAAGTTATCAAAGATATTCTAACAAAGACAGTTTCATCACATCGATGAGACTAGGCTGCTTGACTACCAAAATCCTTGTGGGCGTATCGCACAACTTGGAGAAGCACTACTGGATACTCTCCGTATCAACTGGTATTTAGTAAAGAACCCATTTTTCCCATAGAATTTGAAATACAAACACTAAGGACAACCCAAGAAGTGGGACTGGATTTAATCGAAGCCTAGGTTAACAGGTTGCAGTAGATGAATGAATTAGATGAAGCTCAGCTACTGGCACTACAGAGTACGACATTTATTCAACGACAAAGAGACAAATGGCATGATACCCTGATTAAGAAATATACATTTCATGAGGGTGACTGGACACTCCTTTATGATTCCAGGTTTCACGACTTCCCTGGCAAACTATAGACTAGGTGGTTAGGCCCCTATGAAATAAAGCAAACACGACAATGGCACTTTTACGCTGCCCACCATTGGTGGGTCTGGTTCTTCTTTTAAAGAGAATGGGCAATGGGTGCACTTCTACCAAAAACCACTTACCGGAGAATCTTTCTACCAGCAGATATGTGGGGACCCCACCATGCAAGTTTTAGCTGCAGAAAGCAATCCTTCGGTAGCTTCGTCTTTATAAAGTTTATTTCTTCGTCTTTATTGGAAATTTGATTTGATTTTCTTTTTCTTTTTCTTTTTCTTTGCTTGTTTTGTTGTTCAGTTAATTGAACAGCCGATGTTCAATCCAATTGAACAACACTTTCTTTTTGGCTTCTTTTTCTATTCAATTGATTGAAAAATTGTTGTTCAATTAATTGAACAACCGTTATTCAATCTATTGAACAGTCGTTGTTCAATCCAATTGAAAAACACTTTATTTTTGGATTGTTTTGTTGTTCAATTAATTGAACAGTTGTTGTTCAATCTATTGAACAGTCGTTGTTCAATCCAATTGAACAACACTTTCTTTTTGGCATGATTTTGTTGTTCAATTAAATGAACAGTTGTTGTTCAATCTATTGAATAGTCGTTGTTCAATCCAATTGAACAACAGTTTCTTTTTGGCATGATTTTGTTGTTCAATTAAATGAACTGTTGTTGTTCAATCTATTGAATAGCCATTGTTCAATCCAATTGAAGAATACTTTCTTTTTGGCGTGATTTTTTTGTTCAATTAATTGAACAACTATTGTTCAATTTATTGAACAACTACTATTCAATCCAATTGAACATCACTTTTTTGGCATGTTTTGTTGTTCATTCAATTGAACATCTGTTGCTCAAACAATTGAACATCACTTTGACATCCCCAGTGCTTGCTTTGCTATTCCTTTGATTGAACAACAACCGTTCATTCAAATGAACAACTATTGTTCAATCCCAATTGAACAACACTTTTTCTCTTTATGGTTATTGCTGTTTAAACGATTGAACAACACTTTTTGCATATCTCTGCTGTTCAATTCATTGAACAACTGTTGTTCAATTCCAATTGAACAACTGCTGTTTAATTCCAATTGAACAGTTGTTGTTCAATAATTGAACAACAAAATTTTATTTTGTGTGATTGTTGTTCACTTGTCTGAACAATTGTTGTTCACTCAAACGCTCAACCCCATTTTTCTTTTGGTTTTCATTTTGATTTCTTTTCATGGCATGAAGTACACTAATTTTATGAGGACAAGAATTTATGGATTCTATTGAACGGATTTAATACCATTAATGTTATGATCTTTAGTAGGACAACGTCTTGATAGATTCTTTTCAAGAAAGGGACACAATTATTTATATACTGCTTTGTTGCATAGCTTTCTGTTGTACTTGATACTGATTGGTCATCTTAATACCATGTTGGTTCCACCCTTCTAGTTATAATATTCTCTTTCTTTAATAAATAAGACTATGGGTATACTTTTTTGACATGTTAAACTTCTTCCATCATCCCTGCTCTTAAGGAGTATTGAGCCTCCCTCGATTTATCATAAAAATGTGTAATAACAACAAAATTTTGTTTTCAGATGGAGGATAGGGGGTCTCATTATGAGCTAGTCTACCATGCTTATAAGGTTGTAGCAAAGTGACATTCCCACTATGGCCACCACACCAGGGTTATGATCCATTAGATAGCCAGAATATCCTTGGAACAGGAGGTCTCATCATGAGCTGGCCTAATCACTTTTGCTACATCCCAGTGAATGGCAATGTGGTCATCTTGTTACCACGCTAGCACATTGATGTCTTCTGTAGAACAAAACTATAACTCTCCATTTATAAATTGAGGATCCTAGCTCATATGGGTTAAAAAGCAACCCTTCCGAGGTTATGGACAGTTGCTGGCAGCAGAGGCTCTACTTATGGTATTGAAGTTACATATTATCGTCAATTATTGCTATATTACCCTCTTCTTATTCTTTCTTTTTATCTAAGAAATTATTTCCTTAATTTTTTACCGTTTTGAACCTTTATGCATGAGATATTTTTTTCTGATCAATCACATCATTCTCAACTAGAATATCATCAGCAAAGCATATTTTTGGAACATTGTTGTCCTTTTCTTTCTTGCATAACTTTTCATCAATCCAAGTGTCTTATCTTTTATTCATAACTATCTTTACACACTCCGCTCTCATTATAACCATACCTCTTGCCGTCCTATCATTTATATGTGTACAATGTTTCATTTAATGTTGTAATGTTCTTCCCCTTACCTTGTCATCACAACAAGCCCTTTCCCCATCTACTCGGTCATAGGCGACCTCTCTTTTTAGGTAAGGGGAGGATTCCCATTACACCTTTGCATGCGGTGTATTTATTCTGCTTACTGGACTTGATATGTTTCTATGATATCCCATGATCAAATGGCATGTGGCAGTATGATAATCTTAGAGTTAATATCAGTAATTATCATGGAAACTTTGCTTGACATTATGGAATTTATTTGTTATGTCTACTTTTTGTTCTATTTTACCAAAGCAATTGTTGTTCTGTGCTGCGTTTTTGTTGTGTTAATCTTTGAAAATTGTAGAGTGAATATTGGAAGAATTCGAGCATTATGGGTGGAAAATCAATTCGCTGAGAATCCTCGGTGTTGGAATTTTCTGACAAAGCTGGGGAAATTATGGTGTGTGCTAGATGGATTTCATATTTCACCAAGCTTCAGGCCCCTAGCAGTGAAATCACTCTTGAATTTTTACAGCACTTACAGAATGGGCAGTCCACAATAAAAGGTGTAAGAATAATGGTATTAGAAGTTGTGATAGCTAATGTTTCTGGATTGTTAGTAGAAGGAGCAGCATGGTTGGAAAAGCATGTAATGTTGGATGACGTAGTGGAGATTTTCAAAGATGCAGATGAAGAGCTAACCTAAAAAGGCAAGGGCATTCAACTATCCTCTATGGGAGAACCATGGTGTGCATTGGCGAGTGTTGTCCAACAGTACATTACCTGTGATGGTCGACAGGATGTGGTAAAACCATGACAACTTAAACTTTTAGCTATTTTAAAGCAAAAGCTTACTATTAATTTGCCATTTTTCTTAAATTCATTATTGCATGATATAGCTGATAGAGTAAGATAGGCTAAACATCCCGATACTATAGTCAGTCACCATTGGCTGATCAGACTGATTGTTAGGCACAGTCTTGCTCAGCAAGATTTAACTTGGCATAATTTTATAGCTCCACCAGAGATTAGGCCGAACCTTGTAGCCCAAATTTTTGCAACCTTGGAAATTGAACAGCAAAACCCTGTTCCAAAGAGGAAAAGAACTACTCGTACAGTAACAGGACCTACTAAGCATATGCATTTTGTGAAGTTCAATCCATGTCAGAGGAATTTTTTAGATCCTCAGGGTAGTGCCGAGTGCCCGACAGAGCCATCTAGTTCAAACGTTGTGCATGACTTTGAACTTGAACAGAAGGAAGAACGCAATTCTGAACAAGAACAGGAGGAAGAACATGATTCTAACCCAGAACAAAGGGAAGAAAATACTTTTCTGAAGATGAAGATGAACTAGAAAATGAAGTAGGGCCTTCTCAAACACCACCTATGAGCCCCTAAGACGATTTCTTGCAGGAATTTGAGGAAGGGATGGCCCACGTTCTTGCAAATTTGAGTGCATATATACAACTTGAAAGATTACTTGACCAGATCCTGAACAAGTCTTAGTCCACAGAATATTATGGTCACACAGAAATTTTTCCTTCCCTAGAAGCTACAGACCGAGCAAATGAAGTGGACACAAAAATAATTCATGAATCTGATAACTAGTCAGGTGACACAGTTATAGTGGAGCATAGCCAAGGCGAGCACCAAGATCCCTCAGACACAAAGGTTATTGATAAACCTATTCCTATAGGGGACTCTTCTTAGAAGAAGAAAGTGGCTGAAGTAAAGTTAAGAAAGTTGAAGAAGAAATACTGGAAACTTCATAATACGATTAAGTGGTTGCGCTAGAAATTAAAAGAAGCTGCAAATGGGAAGATCTAAGAACTATTACTGAGTTAGCCATTGTGACCGCACAGACAAAATTATGTGAAGGTAAGGCAGTAGAAACCTAGGCTAAATTTATTTCTACTCAGATGGTAGCCACAGAAAAACTCTTTCATATAGATTGATAGATATGGCTATTCAGACTGAGAGCTTATCCTCTCAAGCCAAAATCACCCAAATGAAAGAAATATTCAATAATGCCCCATTAAGCAATGATCCTATTCTTCTAGAGTTACAAGAGGAGCTAGTACAGGCCCAGCTTGTTGTAGCGCAATGTAAGAAGGATGCGGTTCCTCTGCAACAATACCAAGATCTGCAGAGGCAATTCAATGATTTGACCATAACTGAGGATGAAACTTTTGCTAAGCCAAGGCAAGAGGAAGAAAAGTTGAAGAAAGTAAAAGCCAAGTTAGATAATGTTGTGGGTCAAATTGATGGTATTTTCTCTTTATATTTTGATGTCTTATCTTGCAGATCTCCTACTACAAACTATGCTCTGTTTTTGTTGGAAAGATATTTATTGTTGAAGATTAAAGTTGTTAAGGCTAGCAAGTCAGTTGAATCGAAGACAACTGAAGAATTCATAAAATGTTGTAAGGAGAATGGGATAAAATTCTAGTGTCTTCTTTGTGAACTTTATTTGCATAATTTTTTATTAGACAAGGAGGTGGATAACAATCCTAGCCCTTTTATTGGGGACATTCAGTTCCAGGCCTTCATTTCCTTCGCAGTGAACGAACTTAAGTGGTCCAAGGCTTATAACACCTTTCAAAGGAAAGAACATGGACTGTATTTGTGGGTAAGGGGTGAGCCTACTCAACCCTTGCATCGTTTTGTTAGACATAAGAGGTTCATGAAATAGGAGGGAGTAATTAATAATCTAGGGCTTATACATAAATAAATTGTGCAAGCAGGAAGGGCGTATTTCTTATCCATACAGGAAATGTCCTTACTTGCATCCAAACAGAGATGGATAGTCTCCACCAATAGTGTCAAGAACAGAGAACCATTTGGCTACAGGAATTTTAAAGCTGCCACAGGCCGTTTTATCACATACAATAATATTATCTTGAGGGAAGGACCACATTGGCTAGGATGTTGATTTAGGAGCCCTGTTATTTGGTACCCTCCTGAAGGATATTGTTCTGATTACGAGCTTCCTTTCAGTCATGAAGGGATAGCCTTTGTAAATTTAATAAAAAAGCATGATTTTTAGTTGTATAAGGAAGAAGTCTTTCCTGCTTACTCATTAACTACATTACATAATAACTACTTATTTTCATGAGGACATGAAACAAGGTAAGCAGGGGAGTATTTTGGGTCGTGCAATAGGTATAAATTTACCCTTGATTAAATTATCTTTTTCCTCCCTTTTATGCATTTATGCCATGATGTAATAAGGTTTTGATAGAAATTCGATAGAAAGTGAACAAAATCACCTTTGATATGATTTGGCTGTAAAAACTTAATTCCATTTATTTTTATCCAGAGATTAGCGAATGGGACAATTGTTGTTTAATCTATGGAACAAAAAAGGGTAAACAAGGAGAAAAGAGCACATATTGTGTGGTCAAGTTGAGAATTGAATCAGAAGGATCAATGTAGGATGGAAGATTGTTCTGATAATAGCATTTGGTCACAAATTCCTTAGGATTTCTTGATCCTGAGGAATCACATTTATCTCTTTTCCTCTTTGACTATAAGAGGGGAAAAACAAATAGAATAGAGAAACTTTTCGCCTTTTTTACTTCGATTGTAATTTTAAGAGATAGAGTGTTATTCTAAAGAACACATCATTACTGTAATGACATTCGGAGTTAATGAGTAATATATAATTCATGTTTCTGTTTGCTCGCAATATTTTGAGTAACTAGGCAGTAATCACTAGCGGCTTGGGCCTAGTCACTGGTGGATTTCTCTGCTTTTCCCTATGATATGCTTTTACCTTTTTACTGAAAGTCTAATTGCTTTGTTTTATAGTTCTACAATTGATCTACTTGATATATAAATCACCGGTGTTGAGTTTTTTCATTCCACGCATTATTTCATATTTCTGTTGATTGGTTTCATTTATTTAT
The DNA here is from genome assembly GCA_000404065.3 of Pinus taeda. NCBI lineage: Eukaryota > Viridiplantae > Streptophyta > Pinopsida > Pinales > Pinaceae > Pinus > Pinus taeda. The sequence goes on from APFE030754120.1 coordinate 336,008, forward strand.
GTTGTAGATTGATTCAATTATTAGATAATATTTATTTGTTGTTAATTGAGAGCCAGAGTATTATTGGTTAGATAAGGTGTATTACTATTATGCAGAAGTTTCTATTTAGCTGAAAGAGCTCTGTTACCACTAAAGTGCACTCGGTTGATGTGCTTATGACTTATAATTGTAATTAGATATTTTTTATTGAGATTGAGTTTTGATGCTTGAATAGTTTAATTTCTTTGAAGTTACAAGTTTGGTAGTTTATGGTTTGATCTATTTACTCTTGTATTGAAATCAATAAGTTATCTTAAAGCATTACTTTCTATGGATACAACGATTTCCATCACTTGCACATACTGTGTACACTCTTGAAACAAAAAGACTTACCCAAGTTGATAATTAATGTGAGGCATTTAGGAGTTCTAAAAGAAATCTTATATGCACCCAACACCAAGGAGGCTTATGTATGTGATTGGAGGCCTACAAGCACATGGAAATCTTATCGTGTGTGCAGTTGGGGGTAAAGTGTGTGACATGCAGCCCCAACTTAGGGTTTTGGGACCTGGAGTGGTTCCTTGGCCCCTGAGTATCTTGTAGCCCTAAGGGATGAGATGAGTTATTAATTTTTCATTAGTTCTCAGCCCCACCTTCATAATTGAAGCTTGGAGGTTGGGTCATGTCATAGTAACTCTTCATCTCATGTTTACCTTGAAAAAGCTAGTGAAATTGGCTAAATATGGGAGGGGTGGTTACACGGATACATAGGGAGATGTGGAGGATGTAGAGTCTAAGGTATATACAGACCTAAGGTTGTGCATACTAATTTCCAACATGGAAGGAAAATGACACCCCAAAAAGAAGCTCAGTCAGAACCCCCACCGAAAGAACCAAACCAACAATATCCTATCACACCATTGTAATATCTCTACTAAGAAGAGAGAGTGTCAGAGAAGGAGAAGATGCCCATGATAGGCCAAAATTTAGGTGCATGAAAGAAAATCAAAGAAATTAAGATGAGAAGGCTTGACCCTAGCTTATCAGAGGATGAATTAGAGAGCCTAGCCACACAACTTAAAGACTTGAAAAAACATGGGACTGCACCCCTTGTCACAACCATAAAAAACATAGCTAAGGAGTAGATGGAACTATAGGATCACATGCAACAATATTTGGAACAAATATATTTAATGATAGAGGCCTCAAGGGTCATAGATCTTGCACCCAATAGACCAAAACGAATGGCAATCATGGAAGCAACTAGTGCACCCCCTGTATCAGAACCTTGATCAAAACTATCATAGCCCTCTATGACATCATCAAAATTGCACACTTTGGTCATTCTATTGTTCATGGTTCATTTTTAAGATGTTGTTCGTGGTTCATTTTTAAGATATGAAATTTCAACAATAATCTCAAGCCATGCCACATGTAGATTTAATAATTTCTTAGTTATCTATGTCACTTTTGCACTCTTTACAACATTTGATTTCACAAGAGATCCAAGTTAGAGCCCAAACAAAAACAATTGAGCTAGTCCACCTTGCCATGGAACATTGATCTCTACATGAAGCACATGGTGAAATAGGGGAGGAAACGAATTAGGCCAAAGAGTGAGAAGGAGTGCTTCGACGAGCTGTCAAAGCAATATACAATACGATGCATGGGGTATGCATGGAGGTTGATGTGCTGCTTGAAGAAAATTTGTCCAAGATGGATCAAGTTGTTCATGGAATGGATGTGAAGGTGGAATAATTACAGCTATAGATCAAGCCTACCACCCTGCTAGAGGAGATTGAAAGAAGAGACAAAGGGAAAACTATGGCCCAATGTCTTGAAAATGCTCGAGAGTTTGAAAAGGAAATCACACAAATTCTTGAGGTAAGAGTAGGGCTATGTCACAAATTATAGGAAAACATAAAGCTGAAGGATTGGTGCTAAGAATTAGTCTGCCAAACAATGAAAAGAAACCATTTGTGGTAGCTTTCTATCATTTCTCACATCACAATGCTATATATGTTGAAATGCTTGAGAGTACAACATTGGGATAATAGATCAAATAGTGGAGAGTGGAGCACCAACAGTCAGCACATAAAGTTGAGAAATTACAAGATGAGGCCATGCAAGTCACTAATGATCTAGATACCATGCATAGTACAATGCATAAAATTATAGTTGAAAGAGAGCCCTTATTCCAAGTTTCCCCAATGCCAAAAGAAACCATTGCAGGTGTGCTTACAATAGTAATCAAGATCAAGACTAATGTGCATCAGGCTAAGGAAAAATTTGAGAATTTTGTGGCTAAGAATAAAAAATTCCTCCCTTCCTTTGGTATACAGCAACAACAACAAAAATAGCCCAGGGACGAGCCACACATATCATTGGGGGACTATTGGGCCAAGTAAGGGATAATGATTTTTTTGTCATTTTTTCTTAAGTGAGAAAGAAATATGTAGGAAGGGATATATACTCTGAGCAGAAGATCACACAGAGGCTTGAAAGGTTAGTGTTTGATATACTGCTCAGAGGCTCAATAGAAGTGTGTGACAAAGACAAAACAATAATTGTTTTATTCTTCATTCGACAAAGTATCTTCCAATGATACATGGTGGTTAGACATGGACTAACATGGAAAATAGTATAAGGAATGGAGCAACAAACATTTGAGGTTGGCACGTATGAGGGAATATCAACTGGGTGAGCTGGTATAAGATTCCTTGAGCTAGACCTAAATGACCTATGTTATAAAAATGATGATCATTGTTAGTAAGGGTTCTTGTTCTTGGTTATTTGTTGGAATTTTAATATGTTATTTTATGAGAGTTCTACTATTGGGTGTTCCAATATTTTGATGTTCCTTTGTTTGAGTACTTTGTTCTATTTTGTGTATTGGCTAATGAGTATTTTTTGTCTTTAATGAGGAATTTTATGTTGAAGCTCTGACCTGTTATCGTTTTGTCAATATTGTATGGCTCTAGATTTTATGGTGTTGGCTAAATGTATAAACTAAAATTTACTTTCCAAATCATACTGTGAGACTCATGTACTTATGTATAAATATTTGTTACTGGTTAATATGAATATATGATCTTGTTAGGAGTTTTTGTCTCAAACATATGATATTGATACACAATGTTGTGTTTTGATGGTGAATACTATGGATGGATTTTGAGCTGGCGAGAATCTTTGGTTTATGTTGTTGTAATTACTTTCCTTGTTGTATATAACTATGTGGTATCACGAAGGATGAACCCTTTATTTGTTCTTTCTTGTCGAAGTAATATTATTTATATTAATTCATAGCTCCTACACCCAATATACTAGAACCAATGGCAACCATGGAAGCAACCAATGCACCCCCTATAACAGAACATCGATTGGAACTATCATAGCCCTTTGCGACATCGTCAAAATTGCACACTTTGGTCATGCCCTTGGTCGTTGTCCATTTTTCATATATAAAAGTTCAACAACATGCTCAAGCCATACCACATGTAGATTTAATAATTTCTTAGTTATCTATGTCACTTTTGCACTCTTTACAACATTTGATTGCACAAGAGATCCAAGTTAGAGCCCAAAGAACAACAATTGAGCTAGTCCACCTTGCCATGGAACATTGATCTCTACACGAAGCACATAGCGAGATAGAGGAGGCAACAAATTAGGCCAAAGAGTGATATGGAGCACTTTGACGAGCTGTCGAAGCAATATACAATACAATGCATGGGGTACCCATGAAGGTTGATGTGTCGCTTGAAGAAAATTTGTCCAAGATAGATCAAGTTGTTCATGGCATGGATGCGAAGGTGGAAAAATTATCAACTATAGATCAAGCCTCCCACCCTACTAGAGGAGATTGAAGGAAGAGCCAAAGGGAAAAATATGGCCCGGTCTCTTGAAAATGCTTGAGAGTTTGAAAAGGAATGCACACAACTTCATGAGGTAAGAGTAGGGCTATGTCACAAACTATAGGAAAACATCGAGCTTAAGGATTAGTGCTAAGATTTAGGCTACCAAACAAAATGAAACCATTTGTAGTAGTTTTCTATCATTTCTCACATCACAGTGCTATATTGAAATGCTTGAGAGTAGAACATTGGGATAATAGATCAAACAGTGGAGAGTGGAACACCAACAATTGGCACATAAAGTTGTGAAATTGCAGGATGAGGCCATGCAAGTCACTAATTATTTAGCTACCATGCACAGTACAATGCATAAACTTATAGTTGAAAGTGAGCCCTTATTCCAAGTTCCCCCAGCGCCAAAAGAAACCACTGCATGTGTGCTAACAATAGTAATCAAGGTTAAGACTAATGTGCACCAGGCCAAGGAAACATTCGAGAAGTTTGTGGCTAAGAATAAAAAATTCCTCCCTTCCCTTGGTATACAACAACAAAAAAAATGGCCCAGGGACGAGCCACATAGTGTTGGGGGACCGTTGGGCCAAATAAGGGATAACGATTTTTTTTGTTGTCATATTTTATTTAGTGAGAAAGAACTACATAGGAAGGGATATATATCACACAATTATATGAGAAACTTATTCTTTGACAACCCTCCAGATGATATGCACAATAGTACTTCGACAAGAAAGAACAAAAACAAGATTCATTCTTCGTGAAACCACACATATACATACACACACCGCACCAACAATATATATATATATATATATATATATAAATTATATATATATATATATATATTATATATATATATTTTGACTATAATGTGGCATAGTAAAGAACATGAATGTGTGTTTACACTATGGGGTTATATGCGACAAAGTACAATTGCGATAGTTTGGGTTGGGTCATTGTGAATCAGAACCACCTCTTATGCCCTTACATCCTTGCATAACCTACATAGGTTTTGTAAGCCCATTTCATACCTCATGCGAGACCTCATTTGTATGCGGATGTTGACAATGTCGATATCCATGGGGGTTTTGTTGGAAAACTCCTGAACATTAGGTCATTTCCCCCAACAATCATCAATAAAACTATTTGATAACCTTCTTGAAAAACCTTGGAATCTTAACATACAACTGAGAGAAGTGATTATCTTTTGTAAGACTGAAACTAGAATTTCCTTTATATTATGCAATTTTTCTCACAATCAAGTAATATTCTATGCTCATTTCTAGATATAGCATGCGTAGTTACTACATTGTTAGTTAATCTCTACCATACATAATATTTTCACATGACATTTAATTCAACATACACTAAATAAACATTCCCTCGTACCTAGTTTCTCCTAGTTGATGTCGATCTTCAGAAGATGTCGATCCCTGGATGAAAATTTTGTCCAAGTTATGATTTCTCATTTTGCTTCCAAACTAACTAATTTTTCCCAACCAATTTGGGACAAACCTCTCCGACTCCTAGACTAGAAGACTTCGAGATCGAAAAGTCTTCTAGCCACTATGCCCAAAATTCCAAGAACAATGCTCAATTTGTGTAGGTCAAATGATCAAGATCCTAAGCCCAAGGCTCATCTCCAAAATCTCTCACAACTTTCAATGACCCAAGTTCTCAAGTTTTTGCATCCATGTTTTTGTGAAAAAATTCCCCCCCCCCCACCCTTCCAGTATTATATTTTGTTTTATGGGGGGGTTTTTCTCCGAAGAACCCCCCTGCCCCATCAAACTTATTAAATTAAAATTGTGTAACATACCTTGAGAGTTCAATTATACTTTTTAAATTAAATATAGAGAAGGAAAGTTGTGACTTGTCGGTTCAATAGACTTGAGTCGGTAGAGGGTATTCTAGAATTCTTTCAGTTTCTCCTTTTACACTCATTGACATAACTTGTTAGAAGTATTAGTTACAATAATTTAAATAATAATTCATCATTTAATTAAAATAATATTAATGAAATATGATTAAATTGACATATTTTATTTTATTAATTTGATAATTAAGGTACTAATTAATTTATTTTCTATACACTTATACATTTTATACAATGAAACTAGTATGTATACTAGTGCAATACATGTGATGCATGTGTATGTAGTTTCCATACACATTCCTTGTATGCATGCTAATAATAATATTCCATTGGTAAAGCAAGATGGATCATTATGTACACCCCTCCTTCAAAAAATTGCATCCCAAAGTTAGAGTTTATATAGTATATTAACAATTATCTTAATGATTGTTATAATCATGTAAAGATTGCATTCTTTGATTATATTCTCAATTATAATGTGATGACACTTAAATTTTGTATATGATCATTTATTGGGTGTAATATTAATAATCATACCATTCCCAAGCAAAGTTCCCAAGCTATCCTAGAATTATCCTAACCATCCTAATATTGCTCGTCCCCTTCCTATTCGTCCTCTACTGGAATATGCCATGCAGTCAGGCATACTGACCTAACCATCCATAAAACCCCATGGGTAGAAGCATTGACTACATCAACCCAAATTCCCTAGAGGACAATTGGAAGCCATCATCACATGTCTTTGGGAGCATGATTCACAAATTACTTCCATGACTCTAGGTTTCAGAGGATAAATGGTGAGAAAAACCTCCACCTATCCTGATTGGACCAGGGTTGACACCCTAACATGGAATCTCATTGAGCCTCAATTTTTGTTAGAGTTTTGTCATCATGTAGTCGGTTTGGATAATGCTAGCATATACAACATAAATACTTGTATACACATTATAACATATACATTGATATATTTGTAAACAAAATTTATTCAAACAAAAATTTCCTAGGATTCATATTTTGTCAACATCTACGGTATTGATCTTTAAATTCATATAACATAACTTGGCTACATATAGCCAATATACCTGCAAAATAACTTTCACAACAAATAGTTGAGCGTGATTACTATAGTTATATATATCTCATCAATAATAGGAAATATATGGTCTTTAACATAATCATGCATGCTCATAAGTAAAACATAATATGTGGAAATTTCATTCATAACATAATTTACGTTAGTATCCATGTACTAGAAATGTGTGCACATTTAATTAAGCATACATGACTAAACATAATCATGTGAAATAAAAATCTCATGTGTGAATCTACATAGCTATAGATAAGTTAAAAAAATTATAGTCACTTGAGTCTGGAAACAAAAGTAAGTATATACGAAATAAAGTTAAAAGTGTTTCAAAAATCAAAACAAGTTGGGATAATTTTGACACATTGTCTCTATGTCTTCTCAGGTAGTAGATCTAGGACTATAGTTGTCCCACTGGACCTTATTCTAGTCCACCAGGAAGAACCTAAGCTATTGAACCCTATGATCTAGTATACTTTATGGTTTTACCATAATGGTTCTCTCGTCTGATACTTGTAGTTCCTTCCATTGAAGTTTATGAGATTCATCAGCTATGTAGTGTCTTAGTACAAATACATGGAAAACATTATGAATTTTATGCAAGTGAGGTTGTGGTGCAAGACAGTAGGTGACATGTCCAATTCATTCCCAAATTTTAAATGGTCTAATAAACTAGGGTGACAACTTTGTCCCCTTTCCAAATCTAATGGTGTTTCTTTTTTGGTTTGATGCAGATAAAAAAATTGACCTCCTACTTCATAATTCCTATCCATCTCGTGAGAATCAACATATATTTTACTTCTATCTTGTGCTTCTTTTAATCATTTCCTAATTTGTATTACCTATTCTTCCATCTTTTGAATTAACTTTGGCCCCACAATCACTCAATCCTCTAACTAGTTCTAAGTTAGTGGTGTCCCACAAGGTCTTCCATATAATGCTTCATATGGAGGCATTCTGATTGAACTATGATAACTGTTATTGTAGGAAAATTCAAATAAGGGAAAATACTTTTCCCAATGTGTTTGTTTTGTCATAACATACATCCTCAACATATCTTCCATTACCTAGTTCTCTCTTTATGTCTATCCATCAGTCTCAGGGTGATAAGCCATACTTAAATTTAGTTGGGTTCTTAAGTTTGTTTGCATACAAGTCTAGAACCTTGAAGTGACTCGTGAATCCTTATATGATATGATCCTCTTAGGAACTCCATGGAATCTGATCATTTCATTTATAAATACTTTAACCACATAAAAAAACTCATAAATATCTTTTATGGGAATAAAGTGAGCACTTTTAGTTAGCTTATCCACTATGACCAAAATGGCATCGTGCCTTTGTGGGGTAAAAGGTAGTCCCGTGAAAAATCCATAGAAATCACCTCCCATATGGTCATAAGGATGTTGTGTGGTTGTAGGAGACTTGCTGGGTGATGATGATCAGCTTTTACCTATTGAAATTGAATACATTTTATAATGAAATGGATAATATTATTCTTCATCCCTACCTAGAAAAAGAGTTTCCTTGTGTCAACATACATTTTCTTTGTGCATGGTGATGGCCCTCAATATTACAATAATAATGTTGAAACTCTTGAAGGTATCAACTTTAATTATCAACCCTGGGTCCGTACAAAGTTAAGAGGTGTTTGCAGTATGTGTGCAACATGCAATGTGTCATATTTCATTGATCTAATGTTGTTGAATAGAATCTAAAAATGAAAAGAGACCTCTTTCTATCTAGGCTACAGGAAATTATAAAACAAATTGAATAGAAAATAGACCTACTCTAGCTTGTAGGAAAGGAAACATTAGAAATAAATCCCAATTCTATCTTGCATAAAGAAAATGACAGAAGATAAACCCTATTATTATTGCAAAAAGGTAAATTAAAAGAAATAAACCTACTTTGTTTTGCAGAAAATAAGACTATGCTAATTGTAGGAATGAAAATTACAACAAAGAAACATATGCTAGTTGCAAGAAAGAAAAGAAAATAATTTTAAGAATGTTGGAGACAAATAAATTCTATTCTATGACGCATAATAAATCAACTTACAATTGAAAAAAGAAATACAAACAACAAGCCATAATTATAGAACGAAAGCTACTACTACTAGGGTAAAGTTTCTAAGGGGTCTCTGAACCTCCAAACTCCATCTCAAGGGTATAATGAGTGTTTTAATATGCTAAGGAATGATAAAAAAGCTTAGGGTACAAATATGGAGGTGTTCTAAGGCAATATACGACCGTTTTTTGCTACAAGAAGCATTCAAGAGCAGTTTTATGAGGTCTAAATGTGGTTTGAGGGGTGATGAAGGTGGAGAAACGTTGTAGAAGGGTATGAAACTTTTCCAATCTCGGGTATCTCCAATGTATTAATTCATTCAATTATTAGGAAAATATTAGCTATCCTATAGCTATGTAAAACATAAATTTATTTACACAGAATGTAGAAATATGTGACCAAGTAAGGAAAAAAAATCTACTTAGTCTAGTGCATGAGAAAGAGCATTGAATTACTTAAAAGAACTATGGCTAAATTCACTAAGATACGATGCATAACAAAACTTATAAAAAAAACTATTTTATCAACATGCAAAAAATAATATTTATTAGTGAAATCACAACAATAAATAGCTGAACTAATGCATGGAAAATAAAGGTACAAATATGGGGGAAAAGCACCTGCATTGGGACCTAACCCAAGGATAACTAGGTCCCTAAAGAAAAACCAAACTGGAAACAAAATAGTGTTTTTCATTAATCAACAAGTTTGCTTATATATGAAACATGAAAAAAATGAAATAACATGCAAGAAAACCTTTCTCTATTGCTGACTATATCCTCCCAAACTTTAAAATTCCTAATGGGCTACTAAGGCCTCTCATGCTTGAGGGGAAGCCTCCTTGAAAAGAGGATTGATTCCCTCCAAAATCCTATAAAATAAGATATGGTTCGATGCGATCTCACAACGACAAGGAAGAACAATGATTTCTCTAAGCTAGTCAAGTTTTGGTCATCTTGCAGCAAGGTGCGAGTCCCTTATTTTATTCTACTATGTTACCCACCACTTTGTGAGTGATATCCCCAGGATATTTTTTTCTCCATGATGAGCCTCAACTTACAGCCAGTAGCCCCTTGATGCCTCCTACTAGCTTGTTGTCCCATTTCTCTGCCACTTGAGCCAGCCATGTTGTCCCTCACCCACTTGTATTAATTGTATGTTTGAATGTGGGCCTCCCAAATCTAAATGTATGTCTTGTTATTTGATAATTCAGTATTGTATTTACTTATCATGGATACTTCTAGATATGGATTGATGGGGAGATTTGGCATAAAGAGCGGGCTTAGTTTGTACTCTTGTCTCCTTGATCTCTTTTGGTTGTTACCCTTGAATCTTAGTCTTGTGAGATCTCCTTTATTGACCATTTAGTTCTAGGGTGGTACTACTTGGGAAACCCCAACTTTGGGTGTGTTGCTCCACTCCTTTACCGACATATATTACTCATTTCCCACTCATTATACCCCCATCCATCATTTCTCCCACTTGGGTCCACATTCCCATTCTAGGTCCACATAGGACTAGCCGCCTTATCCCCTTGCCCCCACCTCGGGTCAGGCCTAGAATTATGCCCCAAAGGTTGAAGCAACTAAAAAAATAATAAAATACATAACTAGCCACATTTAATAGGCAATTGTACCACAAAATGCAAAAGATAGCGAGGACAAAAATAATTAGCATGTGAACAAAAGCCAACACATGAGCTCTGCCCCAATCCATGGCCATCACCTTGGTTCCATAGGCCCTAGATGAGCCACCTTTATCATTCAAGAATCCATGATTGTCCCAACCCTTGGAGGGCAATGAACTTCCCTACCTTAAAGGGGGTAATCGCTACTATATCTTACACATCATGCTCTTGTCCTTTGATCCTCAAGCAATTAATTAAGGAAAAATCATAAAAGGTAAAAGGCATATAAATAAGGGTGGACAAATCAAGGTCGAAGAATCTCATGTACCATGACTCCTCCCTCCTATATATTACATACCTAGGTGTGGGCTTCCCATTATCTAGCTAGCCCTATGCCCTATTATGTGGCCCAGGACTATCCCTATCATTCCCTATTCCATCTCACTTTCTGTCACTTGCTACCCCCAATTGAGGGATGTAACTTGGAAATACTATCCCCTCTAAGGGCTGAAGCCACCTAATAAGGTACTTGGCTAACCCCCTTTGGAGCTTGGAGACACTAGCACATGTCAAAGCCCACTATAGAAGGGCATGAAATTATGAAGTGCCCACTTTGCTATCCATGATTTGTAAGCTCTTTTCCCTGATTATTTTAATGATTTGTTGTACTGGAAGTCTATGGGACACATTGGATCCTATGCAGGATTGCAGGTGGTTTCCATTTGGGTTTGGTTTACCTATATGGGATCCTAACCCTTAGAGGCCTATGTTGGCACATGTAGGGTGTGCATAGAGAGACACGAGCCTCCACAGCAGCAAGAAGCACTCCATGGATCTTCATGGATGTTCAGAGACTACTATCAATCCACTTTTGGGATGATTGTGGGATGATTGTGATATGCTTGGTACACTATGCCTAGCAGGCCCCGACAGGAGCCTTACACTCTTAGTAGGTGTCCCAACACTTGCATGATGTCATGGTAATATTCATTCCACCACTGGGACCATTATAAAGGATCTAAAGGTATATCCAATTCATATGGAGACCCATGGGGTCATTGATGTGCCCTTAGACCCACTAGGAGCACCATAGGTCTATTACTTGGAGAATAAGGGGCCACCCCCTTTCCCATGATAGTATCAGGAATTTATTCCTCAATATGGCACTTCAAGATATATTGCACCTTTGGAGGGCCCTACGACATGCACATACTATTATTTTGCCCCTATTGAGGCCTATTTTTGCGTTTGTGAGCTAGTTTGGTGGGCTTGTCACCAATAAGGGTTATTATTTTCACATTATTTTGTCATTAAGGGCTAATGTAGGCCCATAGGCTAATTTTAACTCCTTAGGCAGCTACATATTGATGTTAGATACATTCATTTGGATCATCGCTTGACTTGGGATCTTCTAATCATAGAGAACTTTACATTTTTTCCTTGGAGGATATTTTCTAGAGATGGATGAATTTTGACGTATGGATTTGGGCTATTTATCTTGTATTGGAGATTTCTCGTGCAAATGAAATTCTAGTTGGATAAACTCTATAACGTTGTAAGTGAATTTTGATGTGATTATTCTTGTTGTTACATACTACTGAAATTAGGGCTAGTTGATGCATAATTTAAATGTGGAATTGAGCATGCTTTAGTTTAATGTATGGGCCAACATTATATGAATAAAATATCCTAGATATTATTTTTCTCGATTATCTTACATCATTTTATTTTAAGTATAAATGCTTGAAGGCCACTTTTCTTGCCTTTTCCTTAACATTGGATGAAGTTGACTTTTTGGGCCTCCTTGATTAAGAAACCAAGTTCTTACTCATTATCATTTTTGACTCCATATCCCCAAGTGAATTAGGCACTAGTCCCTTAAAGTGGTAATCCTTTCAACCTTCTTTTTACTATTTTCCCCTTTTTCCCCAAGTCTAGCCCCATTAGGTCACCTAGGGCATCAATTTCCTTGGAATTGACCGAGGGAAAAACTTTGATATCCTACAGACCCTAGCTCTAGGATTGAATTTTTCCTAGGCATCCCCAAGGCTAGACCTCAATATGATCAATTCAACCTTTGAAGTAAATATTCTTGTTTGGTCCTTCCCCTCACCTTGTCTAGGATAGGAACATCATTGGTTGTTGCATTCCATCCCTGATCCTGGGTTGGGTGCACTTGGTCCCGTATGTTACCACTTCTCCATAAAGACTATTTGTAAAGGACCATTTGGGAATCTAAGTTTCCAAATATTAGAGGGATTGAGAAACTCCTTTATAATGCATTCTCCCTCAACCCTCCAATCCTCGCCTCTTACCCTTGGTGGACCAAGTCCCTTGCTTAAAGAGAAAGCAAGTTTCAATCCTCAATCTATCCTTGGGAAAGGGTTTTGAGGATCACTCCCCACATATCCATTGACATCTACTTTACAAAGTGATCCCTACACTATCGGGACTCCTCCCATCAGTAAAGTATGTCAAGAGCAGGGATACTTAGTTGTGGTGATAATGGGATAAGCCTCCATTGTTTCCCTTGACCTAGAAATTGCTCTCTTAGGAGCCCCTTTTAGGTCTCCTGCTAGTTTGAGTGGTGACATAGACTAAATTTCTTGTGATATCCATCAAATATTATGAATATCCTACACAATAAATGCATTAGGAACACATTATATGAAAATCATCTCTAACCTTCCTAAGAACATATTAAAGATGAAAAACACATTATTAAGTGCTGAAGGAAAGGTTAAATGGGCCTTAATTTGTATCTAATTTGTAGGTCCATCATACCCCCCTACTTCAATTTTTTCTCAACCTCTGAACAACGTACTCATCTTCCTTTCCCTATTATTCTTCATGTATGCCTCTGATGAATTTTTTGACATCCCATATTTTTGTAGGTGTAGTTGCTCTTGTTGGATGGAAACATGCATGCTCTTCAATATTTGTCTAGTCCTTTGTTGGTTCTCTTGGTGTTTTAACGAGCTCCTAATGTTCTGCCAGAGGTGAAAGAACATATTAAGCCTCTAATCATGTCATTATTATTTCTACCTTTATCTTTGGATTAAACTAGATTTCTGCTTTTTCTCTTTTCTTTTCTTCCAATTATTTCTTTGATTTCTCCCCTTCAATATCAACTTCTTCTCCTACTTTTGCTTCAATATCGTCTTCTATTTCTGGCCCAATTGTCACCCAAATTGTACATGGAATTGAAACAATGCTCAGGGCAGGGTTGTCATTCTGATCTAGGCTCTCTCTATTGAAATTTTCTCCTAAATGCATGCTAAGGGAGGTAGTTCCTATGGATGAGTGTTGGGTATGGAGCCTGATTATCTTCCTAATTGTTCAGAGTTTTTTTTTTTTTTTTACAAGCATGTTGGATGCATGTTCCAAATGAGGTGGAAACATCGTTCGTTTAATCACCTTCAGGGGGGTACAGGGGGAAATGTCGACGAGTTTTATGATCCCCCCGTGGAAACGATTGGGGGGCAGTGCCCCTAAGCTAAAAATAGATGAAGATTTACCTTGTAAAATATTGTAGTTTCGTACTTAATATGGGTTGTTCATTAGGCAAATGATATGACGATAGAAGTCATGTCAATTTAGGGTTGTTTTTCCTTAAAACACAACCCTTGGTTTATATGAGGGAATTGTGTTGCAACTCTGTATTATTATTCTGAGTGAGATAGAGAGAGAAGAAGTTGTGTGAGAGCGAAGAGGAAATTATAGTGGATCTGCTATAGGTTGTATCTCTTTCCTTTGCTAGATAATGTAAAAGGAAGGACTAACTGTTTCTCTGTGGATGTAACCCAAATTGGGTGAACCACTTGTATCTATGTCTCTCTTGTTTTATGCATTTCTATTTTTGTGTTTCCTTAATATTTTATGTATTTCATTGCTTCGTTAATTAATTTCTAACAATGAGATGATGAACAACTTCTTGGGAAGCAACAAGTTAAGGAGACACAACTGAATTCCCTAGCAACTTGTTTGAAAATAAGAGGCAAGTATGATTACTAAGCACGATTTGATAAAATTCCTTAAGATTACAAGTTAGAGACCTGTGCATTTGAAATTAATTACTTGCACCATATGAATTAGACTAGCAAGTAACTGAATGAATAGTTGTTGCAATATGCAAGTTCTATCTTATGTGGAGTAAAAGACCTAAAGCTATGTGTGATGCAAAATCTTGGTTATTTTTAATTATATACCTAATCTAAGTGATTCCTTCTCCTCAATTATTTTGAAGCTAGTCTTGAACACGAGTTGTAGTGAGAAGTCCAAGGGAAGGAGGCTAGGGCCTCATTAACTATACCTACTGTGGAGTTCTAACCATCTATGTGCCTCCGTTCCTACAAGGGATTTCCCACAAGAGAACTGCAATGTCACTGTGTTAGTTGCAGATGAGGGTCTACACTTCACAAATTGTTTGAAGAAGGCAATCCTATGTTCTTACAACTAAGCTTATGCTTGGAGGTATGTTTTAGAAATGCACTTATAACCTATAATGAGAATGAGAGATGTGAGTGATTGCTCTAATGATATTATTAAATGAATTAAGTACTTCAACAAGGTAAATTATTTGAGATCCAAATTCTTATAGTGATATCCAAAACAAGAGAAATTAGATGAAGTATTTAAAGAGAAATTGAAAGACTATCTGAGTTGAAGCAAGATAGACAATACCAATGAAAAATATTAGCAATTTTAATCACCTCAAGAGCTTATTAGATCTTTCTTATGTTGATATCACATATGTTTCTTACGTAGTTCCAAATCATAATTCAATGAAATTTATCTTGAAAATAAACGAGGCACTGCCAAATTAGAAATAAACGAAGTAATAATTCTTTTAGTTTTTTCAACAAAACAACTACATAAATGACATGCAAATAATGCAATAATGCAAAATGCAATTAGCACTTTAACAATGAGAAAGACACTCTAATGCAATGCTTAAAAAGAGATGCAAGAGTTGCAATAGACAAGAATATGCAATAGTGCTATTTTATCCTCAAGATCCCAAAGATATACAAATGTATCAATTACCCCTCTATCCAATGCCCATTAAAAAATGAAAAATCAAATCAACTACGCGATATTGTTAGATCAGTCCGAAAAATCCTCTTTTGGATCAAACAAATCAATGTTTGTTCAACCCTTTAATAAAGATGATGATTCTTCAGTATATTAGGCTTACTTAGATGAGTTTTTTAGAGCAAGGCATCAACAAGTATACTAATGTAACAATTATATTAGACCTCATAAATGCATAGGACAACCATCATAAATCAATTAGGCTAATGAATTAAGTCCTTACAAATAATGTATGATGTCTTATATGAGTTATTAGTTTATTATGGAGTTGTTGTTTAGGCCTATATTTTGATTCATATTTCGTTGAAATTTTAACTTTTAGGTCTGATTACTAATGGCAGTCATCAAAAGGAGAAATTGAGAGAGGGTCAAACCCTATAGGCCTAGTGGCCTAGCTTCAATGGAAACTTTGAGTTGTTAGAACTCCAAAGAAGTGACCTTTAGGCCTTGAAACACTTGCAACACAAATAATTATCCCTCAAAACCAATCAAAATGATAGATCAAACCTTGAAAAGCTAGTGGCTAGGGATTTTAGGCCCTTTAATGCTAACGACTAGCCAAGAAAGTGGCCATAGGCCTAGAAGCTAAGCTTAAAAGGCCTTGGATGATCAAACAAAGGAATCTTGAGCCCATGAAACCTTTATTGAATGGATAATGAGCCTATAAAACCAATGATTAGCCAATTAACCAAACTTATATGGACTAGTGACAGAAATTCAGTGAGAAAGCACAACAAACCCTTGCCAAAATTTGTTTCAAGCTTACAAAACAAGGAATTATCCTTTAAAAATGAATGTAAGGATAAAATTTAACCCCCTTAAGGCTATGGCTAAGCCAACAAGGCCTAATTAGGCCCTCGTCTAGGGTGCTAATCCCCCTTTAGGGTTGCGGCCAAGGCTTAGAGGACTCAAAACCTTTACAACTAGGCCTTAGAGGCCCTCAAACCCCTTGCGACCACCTTCAAAGAATATCCATTTCAAGTGTAGGCCACAAAAAAATCCCTTTTTTACCAAAATCAGCTTGCCAAGTCTTCCAACAACAAATACCAGTAAGAAAACTCCAGTTGCAGAAGTAGAAAAGCCCTGCATCCAAATTTGGTGATATGGGTCTTGTGGATCAGGCCATAAAGGCCTAGATCCATCCTCAAATTACAAGAACAATTCCTAGATAGGTTGGGTGACTCTTCCTATGGTTGACGTTGGCCCTAAAATCCCAATTTTTTAGGGTAGATGATGGCTAGCAACTTTTGCTTCAGATTTGTCTTTGAAAATTTGAGACCAAATACCTGCAAGTCAAATAAATAAATCCATCCACGATATCTATAATACATATTGAAAAAATAAAACCCCCAAAACTATTTACAAATGAGGAAAAATAATATACAAGGGTTAGAAATAATTTACCAAATATCTACATATTGTTTACATTAATCTACAAGAGAATATTGACTCTAATTAGAAAACAATTCATTAATATCCCAAGAATATTTTAAAAGAAATACTTTCATGGAAATAATTTTTAATTAATGCACAAACCCAAAATATGCAAAATACATTCGTTAGATAAGCTTAGGGTCCAAACAAAATGTGATCACCTCAAAGTCCATGAACTTAGGCTCTCTCCAAGGGTTGAATCACTTTAAATCTCTATATACACTTGAAAAATATATCATTAGTTTCATAGGGGTTCAATTCACACAAATAGGTTAGAAATCTAGAGATACCTACTAGATCTACCATCTTGTAAGTGTTTACGCTAGCCCAAAACTTAAAGTATGATACATGTGCTAATAGATAGTCCAACCACTAACTATGCAAAAGTAATATTTAATGATAGCATAAACTAGAAAATTAAAACCTATTCAACACATACCATGAATCATTGAGTGAGAGTCACCTTGAATTGAAACCCCAAATTCCTTTTATTAATGTATAACTTATAGCAGAGAATAGCTCAGTACAAAAAAAGCTTATCTAATGAGATCAAGATACAATGAGGAGCTTGAGAGCTTCCTTATATAGAAAAATGAGAGGGAATAACCCCTCCAAGTGGAAAAAATGGCTAGTTGCATCGATCCATGGCTTGATCATGAAATAAAAATTTCAATCCCTTGGTTAGATGGCACAAATCTCCAAAAAATAATTTGACCTTCCTTTTTCACTGTGCTGGAGGGGTCAAACTTTGACTTTTGGACCATGGAGGACCTTCAAAAGTAGCATTTGCGTTACTTTTGCAAAAAAAGTTCTCTGCTTAGCCCAAAAAATTCAATTTTCTAGGAAAATAGTCTCCTTAACCCCAATGAATTTTTGGACTGGATCCTTCTACCTTGGAAATGATACTTTTCAGTTTTTTACTTGAACTATTTTCCCTTGAAAATAACCTTAAATATTTTTTATGAATTTTCCACTTGGAGGGTAATTAATTTTCCCTTCATTTTATTTTCTTGGGTAATTTTCTGGCTAATTTTATTTTATTTTTTCCATAGTTAAAATTAAATGACTCAAGAGGGGATTAATTATTTTTCCACCCTCTAAGTGTAGCTAAAAATATTTTGGTAATGGTGTTCTAATTATGAGGACAAATTCACCAAAAATATTTCTAAACATGTTTTAACATCAAAATGTTACAATATCAACCCTTAGAATGGGAAATACACATAGACATAGACCACTTGATACTCAACCAAATTATACAACAAGATACATGATCTAGTATGAAAAATACATGCACTTGATAAACACTAGGACTCACCTAAGAACTTGTCAGTGAGATCCACCCTAGCTTTGGCGTATATCTAGGAGAAAAAAATTGCCAATTATTGTTGTTTACAAGCACACATAATTTGGGGATGTTAAAAAAATCCTTAGAATGAAACACTTTGAAAAGAATCATAGGCTTACCTAGGTGTTGTTACATGGTTTAATAGTCATATTAGAATCATTTTTACAATAAACTTGGAAAATTTAGTGTCACAATTATGAAACTGACTAAGAAATTTTGTCTATTGTTTTATACCTTGCTTCTTGGACTATTGACATGTACATGGTCAACATATCACTCTAATTGAGTACATGTTGCTTGGACAAAGGAATGTGAGAATCCAAAATCTTGTATCCAAGAAAACAAAGTATTGTCAAGTAGATATCCATTCTAAATTAAAATCATCATATATATATCATCAAATATCATCTACTGGAATATAAATTATATTTTAACAATGAAACTTAAATACATGAAACATAAATGTTGAAATCAAAACTATCTAATGACATAAATGAAAACCTTATCTAAGAGAGTAGGGTTAGAGATAATATACAAAGGATTCCCCATGGCATCAAATGTCATCTTTGAAGTTTGATTGAGAGAACTTGTCTGCTTACAAGAGGATCCATTGGTTGTTTATTTGATGTTCCTTGTTGAATCCTTGTTCTCTTATGCTAATGAAGGTCTTCAGTATTACATTGCATAGTCTCATTTTTTCCTTTTTCCCTTCTTGTTCATGGGAAGATACTGTGTGGGATCTTGGGCTTGGTCTTCCACGGGTTCAAAGAAGTTAGTCAATACCACATTATACTCTATAAGATTTCCTTCAACCTCTGCACTGTCAGGCCTCCTTGGGTTTTCAACATGATGTCTTTTTTCAACCTCCTTGTATAATCTAACCATACAACCCTCAGCTACATGAATAGTGGCATAGGCTAAGTCTAGCTGAATTCACCCTCCAAGATCAATTGCAAAATTTCTTGATAACAACACCCCTCGTACACCAGGCACATCTATGATGGTGATATCCATAGTAATTATCATGTATGGGAAGTTTCCTAAACAAACTTGCAAATCCTTAATTACACCTATAATTTCAAGTTTCTTCAAATCCATGCAATAAATATTATGATAGGGCCTTTATATTCTCAAATTCAAATGGTCCATAACATTTTTAGTCATGACATAGGTTGAAGCCCCAGAATCCAACATACGATTGTTCAATAGATGATCATTAACCATCAAAGTCAAGAAGAAGGGATATCATCCTCATTCCTCATATAACAATTTAGATCCTTTAGATTTATTTCTTCATCCTTATGATGTGCATCAATCTTATCCTATTGGGCTATGCCTATAGCATTTAGAAATTTCGCTCTTTCAGATGGAATCCTTAAAAGCTCAAGGATAGGGACAAAGATGCATTATTTATCCATGTAACCCAATCAATTTTTAGTCCCAATTGATAAGTTTTAGAACCAACATGTTCCTTACTCTGATATTTTCCCTTTTTTTGATAATTATATCCTTTACTTTGAGTAATCTCAAAGATCTATTCTTGAGATGGATTTTCTCCATATATTTGTGTGATGGGATCCCTTTCATCGTTGAAATTATTGATGGTAAAGGATGAAGGGATCATTTCCATGTAATGATTTTATTGTTTTGTAGGCATATGAAGCTTGGCTAATTATATTTATTTTCTCACTTGTACCTTTATCCAAGATTCTTCTTACGATGGTACTTCTTCATGAAAACTATCACAAGGTTTCCAGAAAGGCAAGGGTTGATCAACAACATTTGTATATTCTACCAGAAATGTCAGTCTCTGCTCATTTGGAGGATTCTTCTTAGGCCATCCATTATTATTACCTCTGTTATTAATATTAATAGGTTGAATATTTTGAGCTTGGGTTCTAGCCTAGCTTACATATCATTCATTTCTATAGCATGTTCAATCTTCATATCTTTAATTCACTAAGTTAACTCTTTGATGGGATCATGGTCTACTTCTTTGAATTATTTTCCTTTGTTTCTAGTTGGACCTCTTTTAAAACTTGGAATTTCAGACTTCCCAAATGGTTTCATATTTTTTTCCAATTCTTTGGCTAAAGTATGAGAAACTTTCAAAACATTTGTCTTATCACGTCTTAATTCATAACAAGTATCAAACATAAATGCATTCAAATAATAATGTAACAGAGATTTATGAGTTGGTTTATAGTCTTGATGAATTTCCTTAACAATACCATTAAACTTGTTATTAAGTTCATCAACAAAATTCCTTCCCTTTTATTCCCATATTTGTCTTTGAAAGAATTGATAATGGATTGCAAAGAATCAAAGGATTTATTAGGCTTATCCAAGAACCAATCCATTTCATCTTCTTCCAAAAAAAGAACAAAAACTTTCATTTTAATATCTTCATGATTATATTCACCTCAACTACCATGCTTCATCAAGAATGTTGTGAATTCTCGAGATGGGATTCAACACTAATTGCATTATTAACCTGGAAAGTAGATATCTTATCCAAGTTTGACTCTGGGAGATCATGTGGCTAACCTTGGACGTTACCAAAGATAAAAGGAGGAACCAAATCCATGATCTCTTTCCCAACAAGGTTAGGGAAAAGAAAATGGATATCGGGGAAGACTTCCTATATGATAAAAAGTAGATGTTTACTAGAATGTAATTTGTTTAAATGAGATTTAAGAGCCCTTTCAGGAGTGGTTTTTATATAGGATTTACAATTACAGACAAAAGTATCTCCCCTAGGTTAGTGGCTAACCTAGAACAATAGAGAGACAAGGAACACAATGCTTTTCCTTGAAGTAAATAGATGACAGAGTGAGACCTACCTAGAATCCTTCACACACTTCACTCCTTCTTTATCTTGGAAGCTCCAATTTCAGCTCCGAATGCCAAAATTAGAACATGCATAGTCAGATAATACAAGCCAATAAAATATGAGACCTATGCAGTATCATCTACGTACTTCATTCAATATATCAACATGGTATTGAAATATATGAAATAATAGCATCACATATAGGAAAACAATGAATTCTTTGCATTAATATAAATGGAAGGAGATTACAACCATAAGTAGTAGTTGATCTTGTAAAAGAGCTCCTCCAATTTGTTGAATTTTCCTTTCCTTATCACAATGTGCACCTCTAATCACCCTAAATGCATGAGATGATGACCACTCACTACAACAACATAAGCGTAAAATGACTCTCCAAAATCCAACCCCCAATCACATAGAAGGCTGGGAATATATAGAGAAGTACAGTAAGTCAAGAGTTCTTATCCAATTACCAATATAGGGTAAGAGATACACCTTTGATGGAGGGATAGGATCAAAGCACAAGTGGTGAAAAATCCAATATAGGGAAGGATAGGATATGAATGTTTAATCGAAGGTAAGTAGTTGAAACAAATTATGGAAACTCTTAGAAGGGGAAGCTTCAAGAATCCTGATCATTCTCATGTATTTATAGAACCAATGCAGGTGCAAAGGGGAGTAACCCGCAAGTGACCAACGCAGGCCATAGTGGAACAACATGTTGGGGAACGCACCCTAGTAGGCTTACAAGGAGCGTTGGTCCTCAAACTAGCTCAGATGAAGTAGTTTAGGGCTAAATCTCTAGTAAATGAAAGGTACATGCTTAGGGCTTTGTGTAAGATGATGATAAGGGGGAATAGGATGTTGATCGATCCCATTAGGATGCTCACTGATCGAATGAGATAAATGGCCTATAACAAAATCCCCCCCAAAGCAAAAGTCAAAGACAATGATTGATAACTGAAGTGTTTTACCTTGTGACAAGTAGGGATCAAGGACAACCAACAAGCTTCATCTGTTACAATACATTTACAACATGCCATCTTTGTTTGATGATGGAGGCATACCCATACTTAGCTCATAAGTTAACATAACATGTACAATGATCAAAATATGCGTCCATAGATGCAACTGGTGTACCCATGACTGGATGATTGTCTATATGATCATGACCATCATACATTGTGATCTTTCTATAATCCTAAAATTACAGCTCGGATGGCGGAAACTAGATCCGATATCTTATATCTCGTTCACACGACCAACCAATGTACGAGTCTAACCATGTGAATCAATGAGTTGGAATCAAACATGGTAGACACCATCTAATTATCAGCCAATGATGTAAGTCATTAACAAATGAAAATAAACCACCTATGATGTTAATGGATCTAAAAGTACTACTGTATAATTCGTATGGTGTGAATGAATGAGTTGATGTCAAACACGACACAAAATCTTTCGGTCGAAGGCCATTGATGTAAACATATCGTCGGCAACGAGGAAAATTTCCGTTGTTGTATGCAAGCACCAAGGTACCAAGTGGTGTTTCTAAGTCAACTCCCTATATGATGTGTTGATTTTGATGGGAAATGACTCGTCGCAGGAGGGATTTGATGCATTCTCCATCAAAAACACGAAACATGTATGATGATTGAGATAGAATGATTAGAATGATGTTGACATGGAACAGATCAGGAAAGGTAGACATGAAATGAAGTCTTAAGGGTATTGTAGCAAACATCAACTAAATGAATTCTCTTTAACACACCAGCGACACTTAATGAAGTTGGCAGCATTGACCCAAAACCGAAATGGAGACTCTAAAAATGGTATGATAACCAAAAGACAAGCAGATTACCCAACACAACAGCCATAAAGATGAAGTGGAAGAGTGTCGTGTTCAAGAGTGACTCTTATTCATTAGAAAAATGTAATCCCTTATTTTCCCAATTTCCCCAACCATACTGGTCAGTACCTCTTTATTTTTTAACAAGCTTGAGGAGCATTAAATATGTTTGATTTGTAATTCCATCCTTTGGATGAATCCCTCCAAGTATATTTAAGGAACCCTAAGAAGGAGTGTTTTGGCCCCGTCATGATTGATGAGTCCATCGTTGTTTGATGTTTTAATGAGTCCAGTGAAGGTAAAACTTTTTTGAGCAATGGTTGTCATTGATGTCAACCCAAGCAGCACCAAGGGCTACCTCGATCTTGCATGGAAATTCTTACTTGACAATTCATATTATTTTCTATCAAAGATCTTATCGACAAATTCTACTCTTCGATATGTTTCCATTGATATATGGTACATCTCCCAGTTATTCATGGTTTGAGAGTTATTTTTGCATTTGAAGTCAGAAATCCCCATTAGTGGGTTAAAACCCTAGGGTTTGAGACATCACCTTATTCACCAACGGTTGTCAATATATGGCAAGGATAATCATCGTAATCTCACCATGAATAAGTTGAATATATTGAAAATCCAAAGATATTGAACCAATAATTGACTTAATACACTCATATGTCACCTACAACACACACCAAAGAGGGTTAGTGTACAAATTCCCTAGAGATCAAACAAACAATTTATCAAAAACTATTAAATTAAATTAATTTTATTAAAAAGAATTAGAAAATTAAAATGAAGCCCTATCCAATAATTATGGAGCCCATATTTTCTCTCCAACGTTCACCTCACAACCCCTCATAAATGTTCAAGTGATAAATGACATCTCTATAAAAGAGACCATGAAATCCTCTTAAGGAAAATGAAAAATTCAATGAATATTTGGTGAATATACAAATCATAATTTTCGTTAACCCTGGAGCATCAACGTTGTATTCTTCATGAGGGTTAGGGTTTTTGTCATCTTGTCTTGGGTGATTCGTTGGCATTTTGGTGCAATCTATCCTATGTTCTTAGCCATCCTTTGTAGTTTGCACCTCAGATTTACACCTATTATCTACATCATACTTGAAGGGTAGATCTCATACGATTGCAGCAAAAAATCTCGGGTTACACAATAAATACAGATCTCTGTTTAGTTACAAGAGGAATATGAAAATATGTAGTAGTGTTACTATGGAAAGGTCGTTTGATTTGCAGAGAAATTTTTTTTGGGTATCATTACCCTTCTACGCTATCAAACAAATAAAATTAGATACAATTACATACCTTAGATATATAACTAGGGTCTACTATCCTTTTTCTTACGGTGATAGAAAATTGCAGTGAACCCTAATGTTGCACCTCAGATCTGCAATTCTTCAGTACCACAAATTTTTTTGTCCATGCCACAATGACATTTCACATAACAATGATATGTCGCAGTCAGTCCTTTTATGCCATGGTGAGATGGTGATGTTCCAAAATCCATCCTTGAAGCCACAGTAGTGTCTTTCAAACAAATTCTTGATTCCATAGTCATATGATATATCACAGTTAGTATCTTGGATGCCACAATGTGTTTTTTAGTGACAAAAGGGTTCCACACTCAGTCTCGGATGCTACATGATAGGTATGTTTTTTATGCTATGTTGTGTGGACAATTTTAGGATTGTTTTGTTGTGTTGTAATAGTGGAACTTCATCAATGTCTAAATCTGTCACTAGTTTAGGGTCTGTGTAGTTTTCCTTGTTTCGTTTTCTCTGAGTCTGTGAGTCTAGTCTTAGGTTGATTATAAGTAGAATTCAAGAATTATCATAAGGGCTGGTTGAGCATATCTCTAGTACATGTAGTCAACTTTATATATAATCTTGCATAGAGTCTAGGTCTATATCAAGAGTGGTGAGTCTAGGTCTCTACTGCTACAGCAAGTCAACTATGATCACAAACAACAAACACACTTCAGGTATGCATTGTATTCATTTGATTTTTATTTTTTTACTTTTATGTGGTTACATGTGTGTTTGCAAGAGCAGGTAATTTAAAGGGTATTTTGTTTTTCCTTTTGGGATTGGGTTTTGCTGGGAAAATTTACATATAGGTAGAAGAAGATTCAAGAACAGCATAAAGCGAGCATTCAAGAGATGAAGTATCAAATCAAAGGAAACATTACAGCATGACATCCTTTGAATACATGACAACCATATGTATATTGTGAAGAAGTGTCAAGGCCAAGAGTCATCATTGTAAAGTAGTAAAAGAGTAATTTGTAAAAGTGTCGTCATTGGAAGAGTCAGTATTGTAAAAGAGTCAATCTTCCTAAATTCGAAAAGGCATTGTTGGGAGGTATAGGAGTCTCTATTAGGCTGATGTCATGGTTGGTAGGTATAGGAGTCTCTGTTGGGATGATGTCATGGTTGAGTTGCAGGTCATAGTGTGATTGGGTGTTTGGTCAAAATCATTGTAAATCATATTTGTATTGTGGATCATTGTCCTTGGTATGAGAATCCACACTCTTGTCTCTTTTCAGTCATTATAGGGTGGAGGGAGGTGAGAGGTAGGTGCATGATGTTGCCTACAGGTTGGAGCCTATGAACACTTCACAGTGGTAGGTCAGTCTAGGATGTTGGGGCATACAATCAGCCGACTACTGAAGAAACTAGGATGTTGGGGCATCCTTCCAATGGGAACTAGAGAAGAATGCTTTTCTAGAATTATAGGAAGTTGTAATTTTCATTTCAGTTGGGGTTGTAGCTTAAAGAATTTATTAGAAAATCATTTGGTAGTTTTTGACCTGGAGGGGGTTTTACACCTAAATTATTGTGCCTATTGTATTCTATTGTTTACTATTTTTACTGCATAAGCATTAATAATAATTGAAGATTAACTAATTCTCTAAAATATTTAAAAAGTGCTAATTGTTAAGGAACACTGATTGGCCCCCCTCTCATTATTTCCAACAACATTGAGCCAAAACTAAAATGGAGGCTTTGGAAGTGGCATGATAACGAAAAGACAAGAAGATTACCCAACCCAATAGTGACGAAGATGAAGTAGAAGAGTGTCGTGTTCAAGAGTGATTCTTCTCCATTAGAAAAATGGAATCCATTGTTTTCCCAATTTCCCCAACCATACTGGTCAATACCTCTTTATTTTTTAACAAGCTTGAGGAGGATAACATATGTTTGACCTATAATTCCATCCTTAAGATGTTAAGAAGGAGTGGTTCGGTCCTATCATGATTGATGAGTCCATCATTGTTTGATGTTTTAATGAGTCCAACGAATGTAAAAATTGACATCTTTTTCATGTTTAGAGAGTTTTAAAAAGAGGAAAAAAATAAAACTCCAGATGTCCGTTTTTGTAAGTAATCCCTTAGGTCTGAAAAGGTAGAAAATAATACCTAAGAGCCTCTTAGCCATGTTCAACTAAGGTATTCCTTTTTCATAGCTAGTCTATCTCAGTCTAAAAAAGGGTTAAACTTATACTGAGTAGACAACTTTTCATTTGCCTTTACGAGTTTGAAGAGACAAGTGCTCGACAATATTTTCATATTTTAGGAGTTTGAAAAGAGTTGAAAGAGGACTCCAAGGGGGGTTCATTTTTCATAGGTTTAAAGAGTCCTAAAAAGTGATAAAATTATACTCTATGGTAAAATTAGCTTGTTCAAAACATAATGAAAACCCACTAATAGTTGTCGACCTGCTCAAAACACCACAAGAAGGATTAAACACACATGTTTCATAGTAAAAATGAAGCATATTCTAAATATTCAAAATGACTTCTTGGTTATACCATTTCACATTTTATCTTCAATAGTGAGTATTTGAAGCCCTTTTTCCCTCAATCTTCTACAACTGATTGTGCCCAATGCATAGAACCATTTCAAGTTTTTTGACTTCCAGGTAGGAACTGAAAAATTTCTCTATCTTTCTATGGTCCATTTTTGTAGAATTCCTGCAGAAACTCTGATAGATCTAGAATTCTAGTTAAATTAAACATAAGTAATTTGCTGATATTCAAGAGAGGAGAGAAAGAAATTGCTCCATAAAATCAATGTATTAAATTAATAAACAATATTAATACATGATCAACCAACCTCTAATCCCAAAGGGAGGTGGTTATATAGAAATTGTCGAATCTAGAAAACTAGGAAAAAACTAGTAAAAAGCTAGAAAAGGCTAAGAAAAGATAAAGGGAGGCATAAAATAGCAACAATGACTCAAGAATAGCAACAATGACTCAAGACAGCCTATGCCAACTATCAACCATGAGGAAATCATGAGGAGGGGTGCATTTCCCAAGGAAGGAAACTTTAAACGTGCTAAATGGTCTGGGGGACCAAATCCCTTGATTTAAGGGGGAATCTTCATGTGGGGCGCCAATCCTCAAATAACTCAAGTGGATGAGGTGTGGTTAGGTGTGAACATGAACTTAGATGTCTAGATGGTTTATGAAAGTGGTTGGACCAATATTTCCATAATACTAAGCCTTTAAAGGAAGAAACAAGGGAAGGTTGGTCCACCAAGCTAGTTTACCAAAAACCAAGTGTGAACCTGATTTGTAGTGCATGTGGCTAAGTCAAGGATACTTAGGCTAAAAAATAAATGTAGATGTTAGGATTATATTACAACACCCCCTCTTCATCCTAACTCACTTATCTAAACTGAGTCCCAGCCAAGATGCCATGTTAGGTACTCAAGTACAATAAATAAAAGATCCTCATAAAATGAAGAAAGAGGGAAAACCTCGTGGGAAACACCCCACACCCCCCCCCGCCCGCCCCACAACCCAAAAAGAGGAAAAATGGCTAAGTGGGCAAAAAGGCCTACTCAACTATCTCCCCCACTCCAAGCATAGCTCTCAGCTCTGAAAATTTATTTTGCAGTGAAAGACTTGGTGAAGATGTTTGTAACCTGCTACTTAGTGGGGCAATACTACAGTGATATGACTCGGTCATGGATCAGCTCACAAATGTAATGCATGTGAATCTCAATGTGCTTGGTCCTCTGCCTCTGAAATAGATTAATCGATATCTGAATGGACCCATGATTGTCACAAAATATGACAATTGGAAGTGGATACTCAAAGATATGACTCGGTCATGAATCATCTCACGGATGTAATGCATGTGAATCTTGATGTGCTTGGTCCTTTTCCTCTGAACTAGATCAATTGATATCTCAATGGACCCATGATTGTCACAAAATATGATAGTCGGAAGTGGATACTGAATACCAAGATTGAAGAGAAGCCCCTGCAACCAAACAACCTATGTAGCTGCATTCACTGCACCTCTATACTCTGCCTTGGTTGTAGATAAAGAAATCGTGGATTGCTTCTTGCTAGTCCAGCAAAAAGGCCCTGAACCAAAGCTAAAAACATAATTAGAGGTGGACTTGTGGTATGTACCATCGCCAACCCAATCAAAATCTATGTATCCAATCAATGAAAATGGGCAATCTACAGCATAAAAGACACCAAAACTGGAATTACCTTTCACATATCTAAGGATTCTCTTTACAGATTTCTAGTGAAGCTCATGGGACTCCTGCATATATTTGGAACATACTCCTACTGTAAAATATATATCAGGCCGAGTGTGAGTAAGATACAATAAACTCCCAACCAACTCTCGATACAGTGTATTGTCCACCAAAGGTGTAGTAACTGCATCCTCAAATATGATTCCCAAAAGAAAGGGAGATATTGTTGGCCTTGATTCTGTCATCTAAAAGAAGACAAGTAGATCTAATGCATACTTATATTGTGCCATCTTGATCCCTGAA
This sequence comes from Pinus taeda, assembly GCA_000404065.3. NCBI lineage: Eukaryota > Viridiplantae > Streptophyta > Pinopsida > Pinales > Pinaceae > Pinus > Pinus taeda. The sequence continues at coordinate 364,899 of APFE030754120.1, forward strand.
TTAGACTGAGAAACTTCAAGACCAAGAAAGTAGTGCAGCAGTCCCAAATATGTCATGGAAAATCAATCATGCAATGCTAATTTTGTTGAATCAATAGCTGAGGTAAGGTTCCCTATCATCATAAAATCATCTACATAAAGCACTATCAACAAAATGGAATCATCATGTTGCAGAAAATAAACATTTGTATCAGATTTTCATAGAATGAATTCAATGGAAAGCAGGAAAGAATCCATCTTTGCATACCAATCCCTAGGAGCCTGTTTTAGGCCATACAAATATTTCTTTATTCTGCAAATGAGGGAAGAGTTATGAATGTATCCTTATGGCTACTCCATATATATATCATCCTTGAGATATCCATGAAGAAATGCACTCTTCACATGCATGTGATGAACTTCCCATCTGCGAGAAGCAGCAATGGGTAAAAATAGTCGAATGGAGTCCATTTTTGCAACAGGTGCAAATGTCTTTGTGTGGTCTATGCCATGTACCTGTGAGTATCATTTTGCAACAAGTTGAGCTTTGTACTTTCTGACCTCACCATCTGTAGCAATCTCTGTTTGATAGATCCATCGACATCGAATAAGATTTCTTCCTTTTGGAAGTGGAACCAAGTCCCATGTGTTGTTTTCCATGATAGTAGAGTACTCTTCGTCCATGGGAGCCTCCCAAAGCAGGTTTCCAGCAGCCTCAAAGTGTGACTGTGGATCTTAACCAAGTGTCATATAGAAATGTATGGGAAGCAATGTTTCAATGGTAGCTAGGGCTTGAGGAGCCCCAAAAACTGTGATTTAGTCCTTCTCACATCCACAGGATCACCGACTAGTTCACCCACATCTTACAGGATTTTCTCTACCAAATTTGGTAGCTCAGTTGGAGCAGCCATGACTTGCTCCTCATCCTCTGAATCAGACCCAAGAGGATTCTTTGATGGCTACTGTCTAGTCAATCTAGTGTCTTAAATTTCTCTACATAAATTATCAATCCGGGTATCATAAACTGATGAAGTGTAGTGCACGATATGTGCTAGATGGCCCTTCCTACTTCAGTGTTTTTGAGTTTTAAGTTGTTTTTGGGTTTTTATCTTTTAATTCCTAACAAAATCTTAAATCTACTGCTGCTAAGAATCTAGAGAAAATGAAATGAGAGCTAAAAGTGTTGTAAGCTAGATTTGGAAGTAATGTTTTAACTAAGAAAATGAAAACAGAGTTTCTCTTCTTGCTATTTTGATTGGTTCCAAAACATGAACTAAAAGGACTGTTGAGTGAAATTACAACTACTTTCTAATCATTTACAAAACTAGATCTTAAATGAGATATTAAAGCAAAAAATGAGATTGCAGCTATCTATGATGAACCAAAAATGAAATACTGAAAGTAAGATTACAACTATTGTCTAATTGTCGAATCAAAACTCAATGAAGAACTAAAAAGGGAATTGCGATTAAATGAAAAACTATGATTGAAAATTGAAATTGCAACTAATCTATCAGAAAAACTAAATGAAATGTTTTGTCTCTCTGCTACACAATTTTGGGAGAACTACCTCCTTGTGATAGCACTTTTAGGGATTCAATACCTCATTGTTCTAATACTGAAAATGAAACTGCAACAAAATTAAATGAAGGACTAATACTAAAAGTGAAATTGCAACTAATCTACTATAACAACTAAATGAAATGCTTTTTCACTCTGCTACACAATTTTGGGAGAATTACCTCCTTCTAATAGCTTTTTAGGGACTCCATACTTCATTGTTCTATGAAAACATAAAAATGTAGAGAAAGACTCATTCATAAATTAAATATTTTGCCACTTGGTTTTAAGATGAACCATCAACTGAAATGGCTTTCGAAAACATTCACTTACAACATGAGTTATTAAACTAACAACAAAATGGCATTGATTAGTTAAATTCAAAATTTAAAGACTAATGAACAGTAAATGAAAGAAACTAGACTAATGATCAGCAAATCTAAGTTGCTATATGCTACTGACATCAACTTCAGGCTACTAATAAGAAACTGGAAAGTAGTGAAACAAAAGAGCTATTATGTGCTAATAAGAAGATGACACGAGCTGCATTATAAACAAAGTTAAAAAACGGCTATAAACATCATGGAAAAAAAGACAGTGAATTTACAGTTAACTATGAAGAACAAAATAGAAATAAAATGTAACCTTGACCAATGCAAGGGCCCTCTGCAAAGGTCTCAAATTATAAGCACTTAATGAACACTCTAACAACACTTCAGATATCCATGAAATGCAATCTTTTTATTTAAAACAGAGAATGAGTTCTTCAAACTATAGAGCGGAATTCTGAACTTAACACACGAGTAAAAACTGAACTTTTCTGCATTCTTCACACAGGTATTTATAGGAAATTATACAATTGTTTTAAGAGAGAAATGAGCTACAACAAAACACGTAAGCATGCAAATATGTAGAATTCTTGTCCTTGGTTGCTTGGAAACATAAATCTTATGGTAATGGTTGTTGGATTCCGTTTGCGCAGGTGGTAGATGAATTTTGTGGCCTCAAGAAACTGCTTCAGATCCCACCACTAAGAAACGTGTGAAAAATAGAGTCCTATTTGCCATAGGTTTCTATGTTTGACTTCCCTTTGACCGGAGTCTTCCTCATCGATTTAAGCCAGATGAATAGGATATGATCCATGCCCTACTATTTTCTAAGCTACCCATGTAGTCCTTTTCCCCTCTCGACACCTGGAACCTACAAAAGCATGGAAGTAGCTTTGGAACAGTTGATTAGCTGCAGAATGTGGCTATGTTCCATAGCTAAAAGACAAAAACTTATTCAAATAGAAAAAATAAAAGTATAACCTGTAAATAACTTAAATATACTCCTTGAGGCAATGTGTAATGGTTTTTGATGAGAAGGATGCATTTTTCATGGAAAAGAAAAGAAGGAAGGTTGAGAAAAGAATCTAAGGGAAAGGCAGTTTTGGAACTCAACGTACCTGTACTACAAAATTGTTGCATGTCCCCATGCAACCAAAATTGTGAACTCCCTCTTTCTACTACATTTGTTCTAAGAATTTAGGCAAAGCATCCAACCTATTCTTGCTTTTCTTTGCACCAACTGCCATCCTTGGCTTCCTCATGAGAAATATGTACTTGAGGTTAATGAGAGCCCTGTTTAGCTTCTTGTTCTTCCTTTTTATTTTTCTATTCTTCTTGTGCCATAAACCCAAGTGAAGCATAGTGTTATCATGGATAATCTTATACAACTTGTTCTGCTCTTTTAAAGCTTCATTTTCCCTTTGGATGTGCCTATTTAGAACTTCTAGCTCATAGAATTCTTGTTTAAGTGAGCTAGTTAAAGTCTCTTGTGATGTGGCAGGTTCCTCAGGATTAGATGAAGTCCCTAGGTCTACTGATGTATTATTTTTCTCCAATGACTCTATGTAGTCATAAATTTGTTGTTGGAATGGATCAATGTCTGGAGAGTTTCTTCTTGGGCTACTTTCAAAGTTTTGTTGGGGAGAGTTCTATGGGATTTACTCATATGGAATATTGTCATTGGAATGAGTTGGAGTTTCTTCCTCCAAATCTATGAACTAGGTCTCTTGTGATTTTGCTTTCTTCACTTTGTCCCTGAGTCTAGAACTTCTCCTCAGACTTTGGGAGCCTATGATTTCTTCCTCTATAACTTGTTTTCTCTTCCCTTTCTCTTTATCTTTTTTGACCTGTTCTTTGATTTTGATAAGTTTCTCAGAAAGCAGTTGTTCCTCCTCCTTAGATGATGAAGGTTTAGGACTATTCTTGTGAAATTCCTCAACCTTTTCCTTCATTTTTTTCCTCTGCTTTGTCTACTTTCTGATCTTTGTTAATATTTCAGAGACTGGCTCTTCTTCATTGTCTTTCTGTGCTGAAGTTTCAGGAGTGTTTTGAATGGTGAGACTGATCTTCCTTCTCCTACTTCTTTTTATAGGACTTCCCTTAGGCAATTCTGAAGCATCTTGGAAGAAGTTTCTAACCAAAAAGTCCTCCAATGTGTCCCCTACACTCTTTAAGTGATGCTAAACTAAATTTTTTACTAGTCCATGATGATAAATAATGGTTTCTATTACTTCAATTTTCTTCTGAACATTAGTGGCCATTCTTTTCAAACTATTTAATAGGAAAAATGGGAGATTTAGGGTTCCATCTTCAAGAAAATTCATTAACAATTTTATGTGATATACATACATGGAACCAAACCTTCCCTCACATGTAATAAACTTTTGCAAAATTAATAACATGCTTCTCCATTTGCCCCTAAGTGCAGAGATTGGAATCCCTTTCCTAAAAACTGAAGTGTCCATACCTGGATTTTTGAGAATGACCTTCCAGGTTTCATCATGAAATTCTTTGTTCTTGAACCACCTCTCTCCTAGCCTTGGTAGCTCAGTTGCTTCAGCAATAAAATACTCGATCATTGCAAATTTTATGTCACCTATTTCCACGTCCATTACATCAAACCATTTGGCAAACGATTTGGTGATTTCTTTATGGTAACCATTGAATTTTTCAATGAAACTCAACCAACCAGCCTTCTGTAGCATTCCTTTCAACTAAGGATAAACTTCCATGTAGTTCACCCCTACGGGTTTAGTTCTAACGATGAGCCCCATCACCTTTGTTCTCTGCTATTCTTCGAAATTCCGTTCACTATTTGAGAAATGGAGTGACTGTGTAAAGAGGACTATGTATACGGTAGTGGAACAACTGGTATATAAAAATAACTATGGATATGGGGACGGAATGATAGAATATATGGAGCTAAAATGACTATGAGTATGGGATAAAACGACTGTACATACAGGGTATACAAAAATAGAGTAGTTGTATGCATAAATTGTGTGGAAACAGAGTGTGCTCAAGGTATGTGAAATAGAGTGGTTGTACACATAAACTGTATGAAAAAAAAAGTGACTATCATACACAGAGAATACAAAAACAAAGTGATTGTGTGTAAAAGGTAACAGAGTATTTGTATGCACAAAAAGGCTACGGAAGTATAAGAGAAAATCTTGGTGTAATGAACAAGCAAGGTTTTGAGGAGTCGTATTCAAATAGGTTATGTCATGAATCTAATCGTTTAACAGGTGTGCTGGAGAAGTCCGGTTAAGTACGAGTCATTGAGTTTAAAATGGAGATTACATCATTAGACCATTAGGTATTAATGATGGGAGGTATGGTGGAATCATCATGGGAGTCAAATCTCATAATGATAAATCAAGGAGTCATGTGATTATACAAGTCATACAAACTTATGTTTTGTAATTCTTTTTGAAATAAGTTTTTTTTTTTTTACCTTTTAAAACCATATCTTCTGCTTGCTAATCTCTTGTTGTTTGCTTCCACAACTTCTTAGATGTGATTAGTCTTCAAAACTTGTTCTCTCCTCAATTACCTACATATGAAATATTATTATGAACTAGCCTCTTTATGCTTGGACTGATGATTAAACTGTTGCTGCAGAATCAAATTGGTTGTAGAACAGGATTAGCTACGGAACGAGAACAATTGTAGAATGTGGAAATAACTGTAGAATGTAAAATAGAGAGTAAAATATGACTTTATGAATGAATGAAATGGAGATGGTTGTGTGAGTGAAAATATAACAAGATGATAAATGAAAATTGGAGATGGAAGAAATGTTGAAGACGGAAAAAAATTATTGTGGAGTATGGTAGTGGAGTGAAGTGAAACTTTGCAAAAGTAAAACAGAATGAAAATGAGATAAAACAATGAATTTTGTAGAATGCAAAGTGAGTCACTATTTTTTTCAGAAAAGGAAATGGAAAATATAGAGTGCCAGAGTCTTCTGATTTTCACCCTGTATTTTCTATATAAGCATGCCAATCAGTGATCAATTTTCAACCTTATACAATTTATTTATTTATTTATGTTTAGATAGAAAAAAAATACTAAGTTGGTGGAGAAGAAAGATTCTTCTTTACAAACTTCATTTTAGAATTGTTCCAAAAGATCTTGATGAACTCCTCCTTTGAGATTGGCTTTTGATAAATTTTCAATTGATGACCATTCACAAGGAGAGGATTTTGACTTTCGTCTATTGTTCTGATCCTTACTACTCTATTACTGAAAAAAATTTCAATCTCATATGGCCCAAGCCAATGAGTTTGAAACTTCCCTTGAAAATCTTTAAACTTTGAATCAAATAACAGTGCCCAATCTCCTTCTTGAAACTTCTTGTCTTTAATGTATTTGTCATGCCATTTAGCCCTTTGTTGTTAAACTAGACCAGTCCTTTGAACAGCCTCTTGTCTAATTTCATCAATTTCATTCAATCTCTCCAGTGTATGCTTTTGAGCTTATGATAAATCCATCCCCAACTGGACTTCCATCTTGAAAGTTTTGACTTGGAACTCTATGGGGAAAGGACTTGTTTCCCATAAACAAGTTCATAGGGTTTATGTCTAGTTGTGTTCCTCCATGTAGTTCTATAGGCCCATAAGGCTCCAGGAAGCCTTTCTGCCTAATCTCTTCTATCTATATGTACAGTCTTGGTGAGGATTCCTTAAATCACTTTATTTGTAGACTCCACTTGACCACTTCCTTGTGGATGATAGGGAGTAGATTTCCTATGCTTGATCTTGTACTCCTCCATAAGCTTCTCTATCATGTTGGATGTGAATTAAGGTCCCTGATCTGTCACAATTTCTCTTGGAACACCAAAGTGAGTAAAAATATCCTCAAAAAGAAAACTAACAACAGATTTTACGTTAGCAAAAATTAATGATTTGGCTTCTACCCATTTGGTGATATAATCAGTGCATACCAATATATACTTTTTCTACTTGGATGGAGGATTAATAGGTCCAATAAAGTCTAAAGCCCATTTTTCAAAGGGTTTGATAAGTACTTGAGGTTGTAATGGCATTTCATTTGAGGGAGCAGGTTTCCCTAACCTTTGGCAACTATCGCACCTTCTGACATATTATTTAGCATCTTTGAAGATGGATAGCCAATAATATCCTAAATAAAGGAATTTATAGGTTGTCCTCTTGTCAGCAAAGTTTCCACCACACGGCTCATCATGACATGCTTTGAGAATATCAAGCATTTCATCTTCCCTCACTCACCTTCTGATCATAAGCTCTGGCCCTATTTTGTACAATTCGTTAGTGATCCATGAATATCTTGCACTATCTTGAATAATCTTTCTTCTCTCTCTAGGAAATAAATGTGAAGGTAACTTCCCTATAACCAAGTAGTTAGCAACATCTATAAACCAAGGAGTTTGAGTAGTTACTACAAAGAGGTATTCATTAGGAAACTTATCTTCAACTTGAGAGTCTTCTTTGATATTTTGAATCCTGGACAAGAAATCAACAACCGTGTTTTGTTTTCCAGGTCTATCTAGCACAGTAATGTTGAATTCTTGCAAAAGTAAAAGCCATCTTGTAACTTTACCATTAGTAATAGGTTTATTCATCAAATATATAATTGCAAAGTGTTCTGTATGAACAAAGGTTTCATAGCCTGTTATATAGTGTCTAAACTTGTTAATTGCATGAACAACAACTAATAATTCTTTTTCAGTCATCGTATAATTCAACTCAGTGGGAGTCAAATTTTTACTTGTATAGTAAATGGTATAAATAATCAAATCTTTTTGTCCCAATACATCTCCCAGAGTTGTATCTGAAGCATCTGTAGAAATATGGAAAGGAAGTTTCCAATTTGGTGCTCTTAAGATAGGTGCTTCAGATATTTTTTCTTTCAAGGTTTCAAATGTTATTTGGCAATCAAGATTCCACTTGAATTCATAATATTTTGTAAGCAATTTGAAGAGTGGAGATGTTATTTTAGTGAAGCTTTCTATAAATCTTCTATAGTACCCTGTAAATCCTAAAAAATTTCTAACATCCCTTTGGCAATTTGGAATTGATAACTTAGAGACGACTTCAACTTTAGATTTGTCAACTTTAATCCCATCTCCTACAATGTGATGTCCTAAAACAATACCTTTTATAAACATCATAAAGCATTTTTCATGGCTTAGTGAAAGGTTTGTTTATTTACATCCTTTAAGGACTTTTTCCAAATTTTCCGAAGCTTCTTCAAATGTGTTACCATAGACTGTAAAATCATCCATATAAACAATCATATATTAGATCAGAAAAAATTCCTAGTACTGCTCTTTGGAATGTTGCTAGTGTAATACATAACCCAAAAGGAAGCACTTGGTAGGCAAAAGTTCCCCATTGACAAGTAAACGTGGTTTTATCCTGATCCTTATGTGCTACCTGAATTTGATTATAACCACTAAAACCATCCAATAATGAGAAATATTTTTTACCAGCTAATGTATTTAACACTTGATCTATAAAGGGCAAAGGAAAGTGATCTTTCAAGCTTGCTTTATTCAATTCTCTGTAATCAATGCACGCCCTCCATTTGCCATTCTTTTTGGGCACAATTACCAAAGGAGAAATCCATTGGCTATTTTAAATTGGGTAACTGAAGTTTACATTGAGTAATTTTTGGAGCTCTTCTTTCACAATTTCCCTAAGATTTGGATTCATTCTTCTTTGAGGTTGTCTGATTGGTCTACTATTTTCCTCAATATAGATATGATGGATACGAGTCTTAGGATCAATATCTTTCATGTCAGTATACTCCCATGCAAATGCAGCAGAATGTTTTTGTGATATTTCAGTTAGCTCTTCTTGTTGTAGTTTCTCCAAGTTTTTGTTTATGTTTAATGTCCTACCTAGAAAAATTTCAATTGTAGAGCTACCAAACTCTTCCATAGAATAGAGAGACATCTGCCTAGATGAAAAGTATTCAACATTATATTTTTCTTGGAATTGTGCATGATCATATTCTAAAGATGTTTCAAAATTTTCCAATGTGTTCAAAATTTGACTATCTTCACTAATTTTAGATATAGTAAAGAGAGGCTGAATATCATATTCATCACTAATCCATTCCTTGTCATCTATTTCTGTGATTGCTTTTGTTGCAGGATACAAAGTAAATTTATTTGTTTAATTACCATCAAAAATATACATGTCACCAAATCTACAACTAATAAAAGCATCAGTTGTGTCCAGCCAAGGTCTTCCTAATATGAGTGGGTGTCCTCCTAGATTATTCTTGGGAGTTAAAATCATGAAATCAATAGGATATACCCAAGAATCTAAGGAGGCTGAAATATCTTCTAACACACCATCTGGTTTGATTACTGATATATCTACAAGTTGCAGTAAGGTAGGTGTGTAAAGAAGATTAGGAAGTTTAAGATGTTCCATAGTTTGTCTACTCATAATGTTTATAGTTGCCCCTAAGTCAATCAATGTATTTGGAATTTCAATCCCATTTATATGTGTCTTGACAATTGGACTTCCTAGATCCACATATTTCTACATAGCAATATTTCCCATCATGATATCTGCTATCTTTCCTACCAGGTGAATTCTTTTTGTTTATCTTGGTTTCTTTTCTGGTCTTTTAATGCTCAACTCCTTTATTGTTTTGGCTAGAATTGGAATTTCTATAATGGCTTGTAACAAAGGAATTTTGATACAAACATTGTTCAATTTATCTAGAAAATCAAAATTGGGCAACAAGATCTACTTTTGTACCCCTCTATCAATTTCTAATCTCTCAGGAAAAGGAGGTGTAGAAGTAGATGTTGGTTTCTCAATGATAGGAGTTGTGTTTATTGATTCTTTTTGTTTTTCTTGTTCAATGTTTTGATTTTGGAGAGATGTTTCATCAAAACTTTTATTAGCCTTTAGAGAATCTTCCTCAGAGTTATCTTGTTCCTAAATGACTATAGAAGGTTTTTCCTTTTCTAATATCCTACCAAATCTATGTTGAACATCATTAAGATCTAGAGGAGTAATCATGTAAGTTGGAAATTGTTGTCCTTCTACTATGTAAGAATTTTGAGAGTTTCTATTATTGGGGTTTGGTAATGGTTGGGCAAGTAACTGATTTGGTTTTTGTTGAAATGGAAGTAAGACTTGAGGATTTTGATTTTGTTGTGGAGGTTGTTGTGAAAATGGCAATGAAAGTTGAAGGTTTTGATTTGGAAGTTGTGGTTGCTGATTTTGCTGTTGATTTTGTGGGGGAGGATAGCTTTGATAGGATGGAGGATATTGATAATATTGAGCAAATATTCCATAAGGATTTTGTACCCCTTATGCCCATGGTTGAGATTGATACTAAGATTGAGGTTGAGGACAAGGTTGTTGCCAAGAATTCCAATTTGGTTGGGGTTGAGGATATGTTGGATTGTTAAATCCTTGATTTAATTGCCCCTGCCAAGGTCTTCTTGCAACAAAACAAAGAGGTTTTGCATAATTTGGGACTATTTCCTCTTGAAAGACAACCGTAAGACCTGGGATTGAGGGACAACCCTTGGTCTCATGACTTTCTGAACAAATCATACAAGTTTATACAATTTTTGCATCTAAAGGGAATTCCCTTAGAGCATGTTTCTTTCTGCATTTTGGACCAAAGCTGGCTAAAGCATCAACCTTTGTTTTCTGCTTGTTTTGAATTTTAAGGGTGTCTAGTTTCTCACTAGGGCTCCCTAAAATGTCAGTTTTAAACTCATCAAGCATATTGCCAATTTTTGCCCTATTTACAAATCCAATTCCAGATTTGTTTGCTCTAACAAGAGGAGGGTCTCTCGGCCCTTTCCCGGTTTTAGATTTCCCTCTTGAGAGATGAACACATAGTTTTTCTATGTCACTTAATGGAAGTTAGAGATATCTCCCTTCCCCATCATGTTAAGGATATCTATCCATTCATCTCTAATGGCCTTTAACAAAAGAGCTTTCAAAGTTTCTTCATCTAAATTGTTCATTTTTGCTCTTTTCAAATTATAGTTAAATATCTCAAGCAAATCCTCTAAGTTTTCATCTTCTTTTTGCATCATTTTGAACGCCTCATCTTTATGATTGGCAGGCATACAATAATCCAAGTATCAATCCAAAAATGCTTGTTTCACGTCATTCCATGTCCTAATGGAGAGTGATTAACCCCATAAACCATTTCAAAGCAGCCCCTTTTAGTGTTGAAGGAACAATTTGAGTTTTTGAGAGTCTTCTAGATAGTCATAGGTTCTGCATAAGACTTCAAAATCAAATAAAAAAGTTTCAAGGTCCTCACTTCTCAACCCATAAAAGTTTGGGAGGACAGATGGTGAGACTTTTTTCATTTTGGTATGTGTTTCCTCATCTACTATAGGGAATCCGAATGAGTTATCTGCTTCCCTATTTCCTCTGCCTCCTCCATTATTACCTCTACCTCCTCCATTGTTTCCTCTACCTCTTCCACTACCCCCTCATCCAAACAGTGAGAATTCTCCATCTTGTTCTTCTTCTGCCATTATAGTTTCTTTAGGTTCAACTTGCAAGGTTACTTCCTCTGGTTCTTCTATTAATGGACTATGGGAGAGAGTTTCTACTTCTTCTTCCTCACTAGGTATTCCTACTTCTTCAACTATAGTACGCTCTCCTGAAGAGGTAAAAAAGGTCTTCTCTCTTAGATCTATTTTAGTGGATGAAGTAGGAGAATCCTTTGATTGAATTTCTACCCTTTGAATTCTAGGAATCCTATGGCTGGGAGTATGAGTTTGGGGTGGAGGTGTGTCTTTTCTAACTCTTGGTGGAGTAGGTGGAGTTGTGGAAATTGAACTTCTGCCCCTTATAAATCTACCCCTAGAATCTCTTTCTCTATGAATGTCATTGTTTTGTTTTGTATTGTTTTTTTTTATCAATGTAAGAGATAAGGCTACCTAGTTACACTTCCCTGGCAACAACACCAAAAATGTCTAGTCAATTTAGTGTCCTAAATTTCTCTACATAAATTATCAATCCGGGTATCATAAATTGATGAAGTGTAGTGCACTATATGTGCTAGATGGCCCTTCCTACTTCAGTGTTTTTGAGTTTTAATTTGTTTTGGGGTTTTGATCTTTCAATTCCCAACAAAATCTTAAATCTACTACTGCTAAGAATCTAAAGAAAATGAAATGAGAGCTAAAAGTGCTTCAAGCCAAATTTGGAAGTAAAGTTTTAACTAATAAAATGAAAACAAATTTTCTCTTCTTGCTATTTTGATTGGTTCCAAAACATGAACTAAAAGGACTGTAGAGTGAAATTGCAACTACTTTCTAATCATTTACAACACCAAAGCTTAAATGAGATATTAAAATAGAAAATGAGATTGCAGCTATCTATGATGAACCAAAAATGAAATACTAAAGGTAAGATTATAACTATTGTCAACTGTTGAATCAAAACTTAATGAAGAACTGAAAAAGGGAATTGCAATTAAATGAAAAACTATGATTGAAAATGAAATTGCAACTAATCTATCAGAAAAACTAAATGAAGTGTTTTGTCACTCTGCTACACAATTTTGGGAGAACTACTTCCTTGTGATAGCACTTTGAGGGATTCAATACTTCATTGTTCTAAAATTGAAATGAAATTGCAACAAAATTAAATGAAGGACTAAGACTAAAAGTGAAATTACAACTAATCTACTATAACAGCTAAATGAATTGCTTTATCACTCTGCCACACAATTTTGGGAGAACTACCTCCTTGTGATAGCATTTTGAGGGACTCCATACTTCATTGTTCTAGGAAAACATAAAAATGTAGAGAAAGACTCATTCATAAATGAAATATTTCGCCACTTCGTTTTAAGATGAACCATCAACTGAAAGGGCTTTCGGAAACATTCACTTACAACATGAGTTATAAAACTAACAACAAAATGGTATTGATAAATTAAATTCAAAATCTAAAGACTAATGAATAGTAAATGAAAGAAACTAGACTAATGATCAGCAAATCTAAATTACTATATGCTACTAACATCAACTTCAGGCTACTGATAAGAAACTAGAAAGTAGTGAAACAAGAGAGCTATTCTGTGCTGATAAGAAGATGACACAAGCTGCATTATACACAGAGTTAAAAAACAAGGATAAACATCATGGAAAAAAACACACACATAGTGAATTTACAGTTAACTATGAAGAACAAAATAGAAATAAAATGTAACCTTGACCAACACAGAGGCCCTCTGCAAATGTCTCGAATTATAAGCACTTAATCAATACTCCAACAATGCTTCAAATATCCATGAAACACAATCTTTTTATTTAAAACAGAGAATGAGTTCTTCAAACTACAGAGTGGAATTTTAAACTTAACACGCGAGTAAAAAGTGAACTTGTTCTTTGTTCTTCACACAGGTATTTAGAGGAAATTATACAAATGTTTTAAGTGAGAAATGAGCTACTACAAAACATGAAAGTAGGAAAGTATGCAGAATTCTTGTCCTTGGTTGCTTGGAAACATAAATCTTATGGTAATGGTTGTTGGATTCCATTTAGGTAGGTGGCAGATGAAGTCCATGGCCTTAGGAAACTGCTTCGGATCCCACTATTGAGAAACATGTGCAAAACAAAGTCCTGTTTGCCATAGGTTTCTATGTTTGACTTCCCTTTGACCAAAGTCTTCCTCGTCGATCTAAGCCAGATGGATAGGATATGATCCATGCCTTGATGTTTTCCAAGCTACCCATGTAGTCCATTTCCCCTCTCGACACACGGAACCTACAAAAGCGTGGAAGTAGCCATAGAATAACCGATTAGCTACAGAATTTCACTGCATTATGTAGCTAAAAGACAAAAAACTTATTCAAATAGCAAACATAAAAGTATACCCTATAAATCATTGAAATATACTCCTTGAGGAAATGTGTAATGTTATTTGATGATAAGGATGCATTTTTCATGGAAAAGCAAAGAAGGAAGGCTGAGAAAAGAAGCTAAGGGAAAGGCAATTTTGGAACTCAACAACTACTCTGAAGTGCTCGAGGAAGTTTCAGACTCCTCCTGATCAGTGGCAACAAGTGGTTCCTTGGTAGGGTCTGCTGAAAATCATGCAGTGATTCTTCTTCATACTTCACACTTCAAGCTACAAGGAACTTTTCAGTGTGAGAGTCCAACAATATACATCCTTTGACACTGTTAGGGTATCCAACAAATATACATTCAACACTTTAAGTCTCCAAATCCTTCCTCTTATATGTCGGAATGTGAGCCCATGCTCATGAACCAAAAATGCGAAAGGGCGACACTTTCGGTTTCTTACTAGTCCAACATTCAAATGGAGTGGTGCCTTTGAGTGCTTTGTGAGGAATGCAGTTCAGAAAGTATGCTGCACAATTAATAGCTTCAGCCCACATCTTAGGAGCTAATGATTTGGACTGTAGCATACAATTAGCCATCTCTTTTAATGACCAATTTTTCCTCTCCGCGACACCATTCTGCTGTGGTGTATATGGCGATGTGTGTTGTAGTTGTATACCTGCATCAATACAAAGTCGTTGCACATATTTGTTGACATACTCCCCCTCATTATCAGTACAAAGTATCTTAATCTTACACCCAGACTCATTCTCAGCAAGTTCTTTAAATTCTATAAGGCATTCAAATACTTCCGATTTTAATTTCAGAAAAAACACCCAAGTAAAGCAATAGAAATCATCTATGAAGGTGAGTACATATCGAGACTTACTGATTGGAGGTTGTGGGAATGGGCTCATGATGTCAATGTGAATTAGCCCAAGAGGTGAAGAAGATCTTTGTGCCTTCCCTTTGTCAAAATTTCTCTGAATGCTTGCCAAGAATGCATCCTTGACATACATGCTTGTGAGTTTAATAGCGGGCAATCCTTCTACCATGTTTTACTTACTGAGTTGATGTAAGTACTTATAGTTTAGATGGCCAAATATTTCATGCCATAACCTACTGATATCATTAGATTGTGATAGAAATATAGTGCTAATATATTTAGGAACAAACTGGGGGAAGAAATACAAACGAGAACTGTGATCTGCAATTCCATGTGCAATTTGTGAGCCCATGGAAATGTCGGTAATCACTGCGGAGTCCAGAGTGAACTCCACCTTCCTTCCAGAGCTAGAATGAGTGATCTAATATATTGAGAGAAGATTTATGAATAGAGAGGGAACATGAAGCACATTTGTGAAACAACCCCTGTTAGCTCTACCACATAACTTTGGCTTTTGAAGGACAGAGACTAGCTCAGGCAGATTAATCACGCTCAAAAGGAGGCTCATACTAGTCTTTCTCACCTTCTCCTTTACCTTTTTCACTCTCCCTTCATCTACATTTCCTATGCTTTTGTTAAAAGTCACATAAAATCCATTATTCTTAAGCCCTGAGTGCTCAAACCCATACCCCCATAAACCTGTGCCCGTATGACTGCGCGCCTTCATAAACCCATCATCGTAACCTTGGCCATTGATCTCCACCACCCCGATCCAATGGTCCCCTATCAAATCCGATGAAAAACCCACGCAATCAAATCTCCACCGTCCAATCGTCTCCGCTGCAATCGGTCGGCATTCGCTCTCCCTGCGCCCACAAACTGTCAGGGCGATAACACGTGATGGAAAGCGGTTTCATCCTTCCCTTGCTGCCATGTGTCACACTTTCAATGGAATCACATGCCACTGTCCTTTTATCGCCTTGTGCCCAAAAGCAGTGCGACCAAAACAGCTTACTGCTTAGCCTCCCATTGCCGCCTGATAGCTCCTGCGCGTCTCCTCCGCCCGATAGCTGTAGGATCTATACGCCCAAAATCTAACGATTCATGCTCGCCCTGCTTCCATCTCTACTAATACTCTCAGCCAAGAAATCTCCACCATATATCCCCTTGATCCGACGGCTAATATTCCTCCTCCATTCGACCCATCTATCCGCCATACAGTACACGTCCTTGACCTGTCCCATGCACCCAAAGGATGAAGGTGGCCAGTTTTCAAGTACTGTTTACAATTGCTCCTCAACCACCATATTTAACAAATAGTATGGCCTAGAAGGAAAAGGACAGAGCACGAATAGATAACTACATTCAACAGTTATGGGACTTCATCCTATACAACACTCCAGCTACCTGAGAGGACAGTAGAGCACTCGAGGAGATCAAATTCATCTGCTGAAGCGAGAAAACACCCTCAGAGACTTCATCAGGCAACTAAATGCAGTTGGTGGTCAATTATGACCCCTCCATACCTAGAATGGCCAAGTGCCTTTGTAACCAAACTCTATATATACCCACAAACAAGATGTAATCAGGGTTGATGGTTGATGTTTTGATGTAAGGTTCAACTTCTGGAGACTGTAACTATTTTGATACTTGCAGCGTCTCGTCTTCATTTTTAGCTAATACAAGCTTCTTTTGTTGTTAATTGCTAACTTTTCATGCTTTTTCTTTTCCAAGTTTTGCTTGATATGCTATATTCTTGAACTCTCGATGTTTAGCATTAGAGTATCTATCATCCTACCTATGTGTTAAAGTCTTGCATGTATCACTGAATGAGTTATTCAGGTTTCTGTTCACCTAGTGCCAGAGAGTTGTATCATGTCTGTGCATTAGGGAATTAGATTTACAGACTTCTTTACTGGTTGTATCTAGCCATCACATGGTCATGTGCATCTGCTGGTGTGGTCAGTATTCTCCATATTCACCCAATCCTTAAACTGTGAGTAATTGGTGGTCTAAAGCCTTGTAGTCTGGGGGTGTTCATGCATGTATGGAGTCAAGCAAAATAGAAGTGGTTATCTGGCTTGGACAAGCATCATTCCTTCCATTCATCCATTTGCAACAATAAGTTGAATTTATATGTTCCCGAGCATCTTCGAGCTACAACCTAGGAGAGTTTCTTGGGGTGATAACATTAATTGGCGTTGTTGTTGGGGAGAGGAGATTGAAGCTTAGCTTCCCTAGGAAAATGACACAATTCCAGCTTTGATGATAAACAAATCCTAGACACATTTCCAGTTGTAATCATCTATCTGGCAACTCTACCGGAGGATCAACCTAGTGGCAACTCCACATTATAGTTCTGGCTCAGTTTGTGAGTCATACTCGGATAAACTCTCAGAAATCACCAGCTGACCCAGTGCCTGACCTTGAGAAGATTGTCAAGCAGAGGAAAACATCACAAAAAGGAGCATCAAGATCAGGTAACCCTAAGAAATCTTATGAATCTCTGCAAGAAAGGCTTGTAGCCGAACACGTACAGTTTGAAGATATAGAGCCTAGCATTGTTAGTGAAGAAATACCCTCAAAGACTCATAAAGCTCCTCGTTCATTTAGTTCCTATTTGGATCTCAGTCCAAAGAAAGCCTCCCATACAGACCATCATATTCCTTTGTCTCTGTCATCTATTTCATTGCTTCCTACCACCCAATCTGTCAATATCTTTCCACCCATCCCAGCCATGATAGGCCAACAGGAACCCACGAAGATGGAAAGAATCATAGCTGCTAGGTATGGACCCCTAGTCTTGCCTGTTCCTTTGAATGCCATGCCTCTTGGAGAGTATCAGAAATATATGCCCAAGTTCACTGGTACAGAGGGAGTAATGGATGAAGAACACCTCGAATCTTTTTATAGTTATGCTGATAACCTAGATATCAGTGAGGATGATGTGTGGATGAGAGTGTTTGTCCAGAGCCTTGATGGAGAGGCTAGAAAGTGGTTCAGAGAATTGACTCCTAGGTCTATAGCAGACATTGAAGCATTAAATGATGTATTTCTGAAGCATTGGGGAGATCAAAAAGACTTACTATATTACCATACAGAGTTTGGAAACCTCAAGAGGGAAAATGGGGAATCATTGCCTGATTTTAATAAAAGATTCAATCGTATGTATAATAAGATACTAGCTGAAGTGAAACCAACCCCCACCTCTGCCAAACTCACTTATGCGAATGCTTTTGACTCTGATTTATGCCTATTGTTGAGGGAAAGAAGATGTGCCACTCTAGCTGAAATGCAAGATGCAGCCTTAGAGGTGGAATCTAATATTATGGCTGCAGAAAAACTCAAAGGTCATGCTGACAGAAGGAGGCACAAAGGTGAGGCTTCTTCTTCCTCTGCTTTATCTTCATAACCTAAATTAGATAAAATGACTAAGATGATAGAGTCATTAGCTGCTGAGATATCTAAGCTGAAGGTTCAGCAAAGATCTAGAAAGGGAAGGCTTCCAAACACGTTTGCTCCAAGAAACCCAAACCCTTTCAGAAGAGCAAATGAATAATTGCAAATCATTCAGAGAGGTAAAGAAGTTGATGGAGAATAAAAGGTTAAGGCTCCTTTCCAAAACGTAGTCATGGAGGAGGAGATTTTGAAGAAGAGAATGAAATTCATTGCATGGAAGATAAAGGAAGCACTGCTTTTTTGACATTGGCTACCTACAAAGAATCATTGCTACAGGACCAAACCAGTCAAAGGTGGGACAGAGAGGCTATTTTGTAGACTGATGAGCAGCAAAGATACAATATGAGGTCAAAAGAAAACAATGTCAAGGAGAATCTTTCCCAAAAAGCTGCTCTCCCAATAGAGCAATAGAACATCAAACAGAAAAGACCAGCAGCTGATCTAGTCATGCTCAAAGCACCAGCTCAGGAGGTAAGAGGTCCTGACAAGTCCCCTTCCCCTTTTAGCTTTGAATCAGAAGTCTAGAAATTAAAAATATCTGTACCTATGATATAACTTGCAAAGAGTTAATTTTTTAGAAAGCCTATTCTTTATGCTCTTGAGCTGAAAGCCATACAAGCCCCCATCGACTATGTCAATTTGTAAGATGATAAGCCTGCAGTTGTGCTTAGCCCAATGACTGAACCTACTGATGATAATTCTCCATCATTTTATGTCTCTTTGACCATTCATGACAAAATCCTCCATAATTACCTGCTAGACACGGGGGCCAGCGACAATTTGATGCCCAAAGCTGTCATGGAAGAGTTAGGCCTTGATATTACCAGACCATATCATGATCTATTCTCCTTTGATTCAAGAAAGGTTAAATGCCTAGGATTAATCAAAGATTTGACTATTAACCTAACTCAGCTACCCATGAAGAGCATGGTGATGAACATTGTGGTGGCAGATGTCCCTCCTAAATTTGACATGATGTTTTCTAGAGGGTGGATTAAGAGACTAGGTGGGACATTACAAAATGATTTATCTTATGCCACTGTCCTAGTTTTTGGAGGGGAAAGCAGGAGATTTTACAGAGAAGCACAACTAGCCTACATCATCAGTGATGAGAAGGACCCTTCTAATCATCCCATTTATGCAGTGGACACTGACTTTGGAGCATGTATTCTCCAAATTGAAGAATCCTAGAAGGCCTTATTGCAGCTAAAGAAACCAATAGTCCAAGCTGAGGGAGAGCAATGAAGTCAGGTTTGGGAGATGTTCTTTGATGGAGCATGTTCCAGGGAGACTGCAGGAGCAAGGGTGGTTCTGGTATCTCCAAAACAAGAAAGCACAGATCTGTCTTTTAAGTTGGCTTTCCAAGTCACCAACAATATAGCAAAGTATAAGGCTCTGATATTGGGTCTTAACACAGCAAAAGACAGAGGAATCAGAAACATAAAGGTGTTTGGAGATGTTGGTCTTATCATTCAGCAAGTGAACAAAACATTTCAAGCAAAGCACCCAAGGCTGAAAGCATATATAGATGAGGTATGGAGACTTAAAGATTCTTTTGATTATTTTTGTATCTCATTCCTCCCTAGAGTTAAAAATCAGCTTGCTAATTCCTTGTTGTGTATGCTAGCATGTTTATCCCTCCCATGCCTCCCAGACTAGTCTATGAAGTTCAAATGAAATATAGACCATCCTTGCCTAATAATGTCCAACATTGGCAAGTTTTTGAAGATGATGATGAAGTGAATAGGCTTTTGCAAGTCATTGATGAATTCTCTGAAATGCAAATTGACCAAGAGAATGAAGCCTTGGAAGAAAATCCCTAGCCCTGGCTTAGAAACAAAATTGGTAAAGATAGCATTGTCCAACTGACCAATAATCAGATACCTAAGGGTCTAGTTCCTTTAGAAAAGTTGTTTGACCAGAATGATGTGCCTTATAAGGCTGCCCAAAAAGAAGACCAATCTGCAGTCTGTAAGCATAATATAGGGAGTCCAGATCATCCAAGATGTATAAATCTATCCACTCATCCATCTGCTACCCAAAGTTTTGAGTACTGCAATTTAATGGAGCAATTTGCTGACATTTTTTCCTGGGAATATAGTGACCTGAAAACATATGACAAAAAGATCATCCAGCATAAAATCCCTTTAGAGAAGAAACCATCCCTTTTAAGCAGAAGCTGAGAGCAATAAATCCCTTACTCCTTCCTCTAATTGAAAAGTAAATCAAGAAATTACTGGCTGCCAAAATCATAGTCCCTCTCAGATATTCAAAATGGGTAGCCAATTTGGTAGTGGTGAGAAAGAAAAGTGGAGAGATCAGACTTTGCGTTGATTTCAGAAACTTAAACAAATGCTCTAAGGAAGACAATTACCCTCTGCCCAAGATGGATCATTTGCTGCAGAAGGTCTCAAGGGCCAAAGTGATGTCTTTCTTGGATGGATTTTCAAGGTATAACCAGGTTGTTGTACATCCAGATGACCAAGAGAAGACTGCATTCACCACTCCTTGGGGCACTTTCATGTATTCGAAGATGCCTTTTGGGCTGACGAATGCTGGAGCTACCTTTCAAAGAGCCATGGATATAACATTTGTAGGAGAGAAGGATAAGTTTGTCCTTATCTACCTAGATGATAACAGTGTACTCCAGAGGCCATCATGATCACGTGCAACATTTGAAGAAAGTGTTCTTGAAGTGCCGAAGGTTTGCGATTTCAGTCAATCCTAAAAAGTCACTGTTTGCTTTAGAAGAAGGCAAGCTGTTAGGACATGTTGTTTCTGCTGCAGGTGTTTGGATTGACCTAGAAAGAGTAAGAGAAATACAGACCTTGTCTGTCTCGAGATCAAAGAAGGATATCCAGTCCTTTTTGGGAAAAATAAATTTTGTGAGAAGGTTTCTCCCAAATTTTGCAGAACTTGTAAAGCATATTACCTCCATGTTGAAAAATGGGTCAGAGATCAAATGGACCGATGCAACAAGAAGATCCTTTGAGTCCGTTAAGAAAGCTATTATGGAGGCTCTTACTTTGATCAACCCAGATTACAACAAGGAGTTCCATATATTTTCATTTGCCTTGGATGACACCCTTGCAGCAGTTTTATTTCAAGCAAATGAGGAAGGTTCAGAGCATCCAGTGGCATTTTTTAGCAAAACCTAAAGGGATGCTGAGCTGAGGTATGACATCATTGAGAAACAAGCATATGCTCTTATCAAGTTTTTGAAAGCCTTCAAAATTGACATTCTGCATTCCAAGATAATTGCGTATGTGCCCTCTGCTTCAATAAAGGATGTCCTGACACAGCCTGGTGCTGATGGAAGAAGGGATAACTGGATTGCAAAGCTTATTGAATTTTAACATAGAATTGAAACCCACCAAGCTTGTCAGAGGTTAGGGCCTTGCCAGATTAATGGCTGAAGAAAACTGTAGAACGCTAGACATAAATCTCATAAGCACAATTTCATATAATGGTTAGACAGAAGAAGAAACAACTGAGCTAGGGAAAAATCAGTCATTGGAAAAAAATCTAGCTTCTTGTGATTGGTACTCTACAATAGCTCAATTCTTATTGGAGCTAGAAATTCCTCCAGGCCTTAGTCCAAGCCAAGCTAGAACTGTTAAGCTCAAGGCAGCTAGATACTGCATTCATGAAAATCTTCTCTACTAGAGGGACCCCTCTAGAATTCTTCTGAGGTGTCTAGACAAAGAACAATCCATGGAAGTTATGCAGCATTTTCATTCCAGCATATGTAGATGGCATCACTATTGGAAAACTACAGCTCACAAAATACTCATATTTGGGTACTATTGGCCCACGTTATTTTCTGATGTCTTTTCATTTGTTAAATCATGTGATAGGTGCCAAAGATTTAAAGGGAAACAGCAATTGAAGTCCCTGCTGCTAAAACCCATACATGTTAGTGGCCCTTTCCAGCAGTGGGGCTTGGATTTCATTGGAGATGTCAATCCACATTCCAGTGGCCAACACAGAGAATATCTTCACCAAATTTGGTTGTCCATTTAAAATAATCACAAATAATGCAGCAGCCTTCAGGGCAAAAGAATTGGTGGACATGTGTGACTCAATGGGCATTAAGCTGGTTCATTCCACCTCATACTACCCTCAAGGAAATGGTCTAGTAGAATCTTCCAACAAAAGCGTGATAAGGATAAACAAAAAGCTGTTGGAAGACACCAAAAAGAGTTGGGATTCTAAACTCAAGTATGCACTGTGGGCCGAGAGAGTAACCACTAAGAAATCCATAGGGAATTCTCCTTTCAAGCTAGTGTATGGCACTGAAGTTGTATTCCCAATATAGTTGACCCTCCTGTTATAGAAATTTTTGGGTACTGCAACCCCAATCATAAATGTCCATAAACTAAGGCCTCCTAAGTCCCTAAAAGTGTTGCTTCACTACCTAAAGGAACAAGGTCAGCTGATTACACCATCTCCCAGAAGTTCTCCACAGAAAATTGCTTAGAACTGGTCAAAACTAGACCATACTGAATGCCCAATGTAGAGGGTGCGATGCATCTCACCTAATACACACGGGAGGTGTGATGCATACTGAAAATTCCTTCTATAGGGTGCGATGGACGAGAATAGACAAGTGGCGAAGATATTTTGCTAAGTGGGTGATCAAGGAATCTTCTAGAAACTTCTCATATGACACTTGCCTCTCAGAATTCGGCTAAGGATGAGTACGAGATCAATGAAATCTACAAGTGGAACCAAGAACTATCAAAGAGAGGACACTAATAAAAAACCCGGAGCTGACTCACACCTTTGCAAATATCTATATATGGATCTCTCATCCCAGAGATCCAGAGGTTGGAGGCTGGAATCTTGTATCTTGTAGAGAAGTGTTGTTGGTTTTCTGGTGAAACTTCATAGTGTTGGGTAATCTAAGCTTTAATTGACATGAAGAAGGGCTTTCTTGCTGGAGGATGATGCTGGGTCAGAACAATTGGTTGTAATCCTCTTGCTATTCTTGATATT